>JASVER010000100.1:49363-206681 GCA_030449065.1 Oceanodroma leucorhoa
CTGTCAGGCTGACACCTTTAGGACATTTTTAGGATGCTGCAGTTTTAAGTGCATTTATTTTACCACATGTCCTCCATATCTACTTCCCAAATTTAAGTAATTAATATATTCTAGAAAGTTCTATCAATTCTAGCAATTCTAGCTCATCCTTGCTTAGAAGGCACATGTCTATTAACATAATGTTTGCAAGACAAATGCATGTTTATGTATATGGGGCTATGCTGTAATGGCTCCACATCATCCTGTCTCRAAATCCACAATTTCTGAACTGGGATTAGATTTTTAGATTACTGTTTCTCTGTGTATGTGTGCATGTGCATCTGCAAGGGGGACATGGGAGGAAGTGTYAGAATTAACGGCAAGATGTTATAAAGAAAAGAGGTTTTATTAAAAATCTATTTAAAAAAAATACCCAAACCAACAATCCTTAATAGCTAATATTTTTGCAATGTCAATCCAAAATTACCTGGTTTAGTGTAAAATACTGTGACGAGTAATATTGGTATTTCTGAGTTACAGAACTAGTTTAAAAGGCAAAGGAATATCATTGAAATTTTTGGTTTTGAAGGTATACTTAACACAGATTTAAAATATGAAACCAAGACAATAATTTTTCCCTCAAGCGTAAYGCTAAATGCTGCTAAAGAAAAAAAGTAAAGAGTAAAAATGCATCAAAGCCCAGGGGAAAAGATCTCGTCAAGGCTTTCACGGAGTGCAGATTCTTCCTTCATTTTGTAAAGGGGGTTTTCTTTCCAGTGCCTATCAAGACTGAAGGGAGAGACAAAAGAGTAGGTTAAAAAGTTAGAGGTGATGAACTCATGTCCAATTTTAAGCTTAGGTTTTTACCAGTAGTCTGGTGCACACTCTACGTGGGCCATCTAGCATTTACGTGGGATTGCTCATGATCACTTTACCAAGAATTCTTGCTCAAGCATTTTGTTCCAGTGGTGTGGTTGKTTTTTTTCTTTTTTCTCTCCTTCCTTCCAGTAGTGAGTGCTCCAGGCATTGACTCGGTGTGGAATAGAGGTGGGGTGAGTTGGTTACAAGGTGACTCTGGCCTTGTAGTAAACAATGACATCTGACCCTACCTTGTCCTTYGTTAGCTGGAAGTGAACTTGCTTTTTGAAATGTTATTACCATAGGAAAAAAACCCAATTCATTAACCTCATAATCCCACAGACATTCCTCTTGATACATAAACTGAGATTTGCCCTGTATTTAGAAAAGGTGGAGGACTTACAGGACTCTGCTATATACAATGGAGGCTAGAATGAAAGGTGCAATCCAGGGAGCAAAGACAGTTGTGAAGCTATCTTCTTGATGGACTAGACATTGAAGACATCTATGCAGACTTTCATGGTCTGCATTTTTGGGAACTGACTCCTCGATTCTTAGAAATTATTTAAATAAAAAAAAAAATAATTGGAAACAAGGAACGTAAACACCTTTTGAAGATATGGCGATGATTAACCAAGAAATTCCTTCTTTGATCATGTATCTGTAATGCTCAGTCATGAACTTACAGAATCTGTCGGTTCTTCTTTTTTATAACCGTTTCACACCCTTACATTCCTGATTTTGTGTCTTAGTTCTGAAAGCTAACTTATTTTAAGTGAACAGTGTAGCAACTTGCTTTGACTCGGATGGGACTTTGCTGGGATGGAACTTGTTGCYTATCCAGTTTTGTTTGAATAGAAGTCAAATACTGAGGCAGATACTGCTATGATACAGCTGTTCTTGTGTCTCACAGTAAATAAATAAAAATACATCTGTTTCACAAGGCTGGGTTCTACTAAGAAAGAGATTAGGGAAAGGCTGAGATAGTTAAAACTCAAATATTCTTGAAGCCATAAGGCTGAAGTCTGTCTCCTCAAATATGGGAAGAAATTGAAGGGAAGTCAAACCGGATGCCATATAGAGAGTATGCCTTATTTCTGGCTTGAGGTACCAGCTCAGCTGCCCATGGCACATAACCATGTGCTGCCCATAACACATAACATCAGCTGCTGAAGCATTAATTTGTTTAATTAATGAAGCTCAAATTCAAATGAAGCTCCTTAATGAAGGAGGAGCTCAAATGAACTAAGATCACTTTGGGAAGGTGGTGAACCTGTATATATTTATGGTGTCAAACATGTTTTATATTCATGTCTGTTGATAAATAAAGCTTGTGCTGGCTAGTAGGCAGCAAGTCCTCGGGTAAAGTTGATTCTGCTTATGGTTTGACAATATTATTTCTGTGGGAAATTTTTTTTCTTCTCACATGCTGTGGAATTTCTGCTGTTCCAGGAAATGCTGCCATTTTTATTTTACTTTTTTTGTTGTTGCTATCTGCTGAATTATGGAAAGGAAAGGATAGCAATCAGCCTAGGCATAAACTGTGGCAAAACCTCATTCAGCGACAATAATACCAAAATTTCGAGTGCATCCACAATACTACAGCGTGGACAAACACAAATGCCTCCCGGTGAGTGAGCGAGGGCTATAGCTGGGTGCACAGTTTCACACACGCGGTCTTCATTATTGAAAAATACCTTCAGTTCAGCATTTGGATAAAGCTTGTTCTTCCTTCCCTTAAAGACAAAACTCTTAGAGATTTAAATAAAAGAAGATTTCCTCAGCTTTTTCTGGAAGGAAGCAAGTTATGACTTGTCAGGTGATTCTCTGACATGTTATTTTTTGTGAAGTATGGTAACAGTGCAATTTATTATCCACTMCCATCTACACACAATGCTCCCAGCTAAAGTATGTAAGCAACTCTATGATGTATCTACTTTTCAGACTAAATTATGCAGAGTAACTTATGTCTAGGAATCTACAGCTGAGCCAGAATTACAACTGAGTTTCATGGAGATTAATTGAGTGGAATTTAAAGGAAACACCATGCTCAGGCTATAGATTCTACTTTAAAGACACCCAGAAGATTGTCACCTTAAAGATTTTTCATGCCCTGATTCAGGAAAATATGTGCTGTCTTCAGGACAGCACTTAAGTGAGACAAGGGGTTAAGGGAATTYCRGTCGTTTAATGCCTGATAGTCAAAGGATCGAATCAGTAGATGATGTTTAATGCTTTATTAGCTATTGTGTAAGTTTAATGCTTTGCTAGCTATTGTGTGAGTCCGGTGCTATCTACAAGGCCAGTTCCTGATAAGAACTAGGCACTTGCCTTAAGAAACCAGCTAAAACCGACCCTGCAGTTTGGTAAGAGTCAAGGAGCAACTGAGTCTGTGCAAGAACAAAAGGTTACTAGCGGTGATGAAGAGGAACCACCAGCCTTCATCCTCATGACCCCCCGACGACCACCACTAGGCGGCAATGCGCAAGCGCAGATGGGAGGGGTTCATGGAAATAGCTTCTTGGAACTCATTTTAATACAAAGCGGGGACAGGTCATGCATATGTATAGGCGTGTTGTGCAACCTAATGTATATGCAACGCTTTGCTGTATATATTTGTAGTGAGCACCGCATTGGAGCGCGCACGACTTTGGTGGGACTACTCCCCGTGCTGCTCAGCGCTGAATACACATACCTACTTTACAATCTTACAGATTGTGGAGTCCGTTTTCCGCACATCATAAGCACTTTCCCAGAGCATGGAACTTCAGTAATRTAACTTTAGGATGCTCTTGACTCCTAATTCCTGTCAAATGAAAACAACATAGGTGAACCTTGAGAAAATTAACCCTGCCATAAGGAACATCAAGAACATCATAAATAGGAAGCTAGAGGACTGTTGAKATTGGGTTTAAATTGTCAAGGATGTTTTAAAAGTCAACATTAAATGAAAGAAGGCATTTTCTTAATTCCACAGGGAACTCTTGAAAGCTCTCTACTTAGAAGAACATTAAGGTGCCATTTTTCAAACACTTTGACCTGTTTCACATTCCACTGATATGTCCACTTCTGGACCACAGCCTAAATAAGTTTTGCTCTCACAGCTCCCTAAGCTGAATCCATCTGTTAAACTACCCAGTGTTGTCTGGCTGTGGGCCCTGCCTCCGCGCCTCCCTGCCAACCTTCCTTCCTTCCCTTTTATTTATGCAAAACTACCATGCTTCAGTTACAAACAGGAATGGATCTGTAACAGAATGAGTCTTTTTTCTAATCCAGGAAATGGAGAAGAGAGAAACTTCATTGGACTACATCAGTTACAATTTTTTGAGTCAGAATTTTATCTATATCACATGCACTGTATAGAATAAAAGGATTAAAAAATAATATCATAAAATAATCATAACAACATTTTMAAATTAATTTGAAAAGAAAATGAGGTCATGCCATGAGCTGAAAATAATAATTCTTTTTTATTTCACACTTTACAGAAATATCCACTGCCAGCAACTGTTTATTGATTTGCTTTAGGAAATTATAGCAGGACAGTCCAACAGCTAGGGTACTTGCCTGAAGTCATATGGCTATTAATCCTCATTTTCTGTGTGTAGAATAGGAATGAGGCAAATAATTTAACTCATGAGGAACTTTATGACAGTAAACACAAAAATGACCTGCCCAGGTATCGTGGTGATGGTGGCAAACAGAGAGCACACATGTTCAAGTCTCTGCTCTAATCTTTACCTCTGGTAAGAAAAATTTATATCTTCTTCTGACATATGGAATAAAAACAATACTGAAAACCCACAAGGTAAGACTACTTTCTTTTTTTCTGAAAATCTCTGTGAAGCACAGACAAACTGGCTCACCCCAGGAGTGGATTTCAACTCAATTTATCATAAGTATCTGCAGTGTAGGTGTCCGTGTGTGAGCTACTTATTTTAGTTTCACGCAGTTAGTGGAGATTTGGTTAATACAGTCAATGGAGTGTGTGAGACAATTCATACGCGCAGATGAGGGTGTGTGCTTTGGGATGAGATGAACTGTTCTTGCAACTTCCTTGACTATATTGGCCAGATTATGGCTGACTCAAGTGCAGGCTTATATGGGCAAATCAGTTGGTCTTTGTCTCTAGGAAGCCTCCCAGATCTTGATGAGCTGCCATAACTTCCTTTGCAAAGGAGAAGGGCTTTCTGAGGAAAGGCTCACCACGAAATGCAGTCTAAATGCAGTATCCAGCAGAAGCAAGGCAAGAGAGAACATGTATCTGGAGGGGTTAATTCACCAGCATTACTTTCTAGAGCTCACTGCCCTAATCTTTTAATTCAGGACCTTCAGCCTGTAACAGAGAGAAGAAACTCCCTAATCAGCAATATCTTGCCACTGTGAGAAACAAGGCTTCTCATAGCCCTTGTGGGACCTCACCAGGAGCAAAACCTGGACCTTCACAGTCTAGAGGGAACTTTTTCCCTCCAAAATTTAAAAATATATTCAAATAAAGAAGAAAGTCAATAGAAATAATCTCTACCAAGCAGTCTGGAATTTCTATCAAACCTATTTTCATGKTTTCATTTAAATAGCATAGGGCCAATAACTCTTCACACTTAAGCATTAGATTTGGAACTCTATGTTTGTTTAAAAGTGCTTTGTATTGCCTGCACTGGTATAGAAATTAAGCACTTCAGATGTATTGTAAAATAAAACAAATCTTTCATCTTTTCCTAATGTTATAGTTGAGGAACTGAGACACAAAAATGCCTGAGTGACAGTCTGTAAYAGCAGGAATACCAACCCGCTTTCCAATCTTTAAAGCCAGTGCCCCTGGTTGTTCAGCTGTTTTCATACTGAATACTCCACGAACACCAGCACGGAACCTGCAAACTCTGCTTGGGCACATGGGCATCCACAGGTCTCCCTCGATGCACAYGGCCATTGAACTCTGGACTATCTGGAGCTTAATGCAACAGTTATACAAGACTGTTCACCACGTTAGGGTGACAAGACAGAACAAGAACTCTAAAGGGAAAAACAGGACGTGAAGAGACTTCTGTGAGATCTCTGCTGTCCATTTGCACAGAGAAGACCCTACAAATTTTTCAGGTTTCCTGTAAATCTTCTCTTTCATTCTTCCTTATCTGTAAAAAACTAAGCATACTTCAGTTGTGCTAGAAATGCAATAGGAACAAATTTAAAACTAATTAATGCAGTATAACATTAATCAAGTCTTCCTGAAAAGCTTTAATTTAACTAGAAATGTCTAATAGATTTTGTTGTAGTTTTTAAATTAAGCAATTCATATCAAATGTCTTTCATAGACAAGAATATTGCAMACAACAGAATTAGATCCTGAGCCATCTTTAACTCTGGAGATTTGCCCCAAGTCACAGCACATGAATATTAATTTACTTCATGGAATATCCATGAAGTTGCTGTTTCAAGCAAAGCTCAGATTTTTTCTAATGAGAACTATAAAAATATTTTGTGCTAAATATATCTACCTTAAGTTCCTAAACCATTATGAGATGTACATAATCACAGTCTTTGTGTTTTTACTGTGTCTTATTCCCTGAAAAAGAGTAGAAAAGCACAGGAGTACAGGTCAACCTGCAACTTCTGAAAATCAAGTTTGATCCATACATGCTAAATTATAGATCTGGGAACCTGCTAAAAATTAAAAAACTAAATCACAGAGAATGTTTTTAATTCTTAACATCAGATGCCTTTTGCAAAAAAAAAAAAAAAAAAAAAAATCTGCATGCTCTGATGCATTCTTTGTCGTGAACACACAGGCCAGTAAATCAATTTCAGTGTGTGTCTGAACCTGCAAATTTGCATTATGATTCCTAACCACAAATCCATTTTTTTTGTTTTAATACTTCACTGCACAATGCCATAGCTATTGAGTCTACCTTGTCTGCAAGAACATGAAAGAGCAGATTGAAAGGTTTGTCTGTGATAAATACGTCACTGATTGTATGGCCTCTGTTGTAAATCATTGTAGTAATATGCTAACCACCAGATGGTTACTCTTATGTGGAGGAAAGAAAGCATGACACCCAGGTTCATGCAACTGTAAATCAGCCTCTTCCAAGATCTCAGCAGAAGTATAAGGAAAAAAAGCTGTAGCCATGAATATGATAAATGGTGTGCTGTGGTCCACAGTAAACAGGAGCATCACTCTACAATAGCCTCTTTCCTCATCTCTACAATAGCCTCTTTCCTCACCTCTGTAGATGGTGATTTGCTATGTGCTTGACTCTCACAGTCATAACTTCATGCAGTGCCATGTGTCATCTCCCAGGCACTCAACGGCAGGCCATGGAAAACTCCAGTTTTCCCTTTTTTATCTTTCATAACAGCTTTTCATTCTGAAGCAGGCTAGTAAGTATGCAGAAGGCAAAGCTTCATACGTTGCTGCTGTGGTCCTTTTGGCATCATCTCAAGAGTTGAGTGAACATCTTTTCTGCACTTGGAGACTATAAGGCGGCACTTATTACTGGTGGCCAGTGGTTGGTTAGTGAGAATTTGCTACTGCACGTGTTGACAATGTCAGTATATACTGAGCCCTAGTTGGCTGTGCACGAAATCTTCCCCAGCCACTGYCTGGGGGAGTTTAGCTCTTTGAGACACAGTGGTCCATGCCAAACATTAGAGAGACTTTAAGTTCAGATGTTTCAATGTGCAGATGTGGTTGGAAAATAACATTTTAATGGAGAAGGATAAGCCTTCCAATTGAAACCATTAATGAYGACCCACGGAGATTCAAGTAGAAAACACAAAATTGCTGCTTTCACATTGTTGATGTCTGCTGTTTAATTTTAAAAGTACTCCTCTGTATCTAAGAAACCTGACATTAGTTTCCCTAGGTGAACATTCAAAGCTACCTTGCTCCCAGTTATATCTCATTTATATGACTGTGATTTCCTTATGAGGGTTGTGGTGTATTTGCAAGTGTTGCTTACCCATGASATCACAGCCCTGACAAACCAGACTACAATTCCTCTTCCATTAATGTGCAGAAAAAATGACATGAAAAGGACAATTTTGATTTAACTGTAAGTTTGGAAGTACATTTTGTCACCATTTCTACCTCTGTTAAGCTGTTGATTGTAACCGTTACTTCACTGGTACTGACAAACAGCAAAATTCAAAGAAAATTGAATTTTCTTTTGAAAATTCAAAGAAAATTTAATTTCTGCTGCAGTTCCCTCTAACAGCCTGAAGCTCATCTTTACCTCATTTTCACATGTATTTCCAGCAACGTCTGATTCTTTTTATTTTTAAAAAAAGCATCTTTTTCAATGCAAATACACAAACATCCTGCATCCTTGCAGTAAATTATCAGCAGCTAAACATCATGGTTATGAATAATTCCAGTTTTCCTTTGCCCTGGTATTTTCACTTCAAGGCAGGGCAGCCTTGAAAGCTTAGCAATGGGTTTGTAAAGCTAATATCATTAACAAAATTCAGGCTTCACAGAATCACAACTCCTGCTCAGCCCTGAAAAGTGTTAATTCCCTTTTAACCTATATTCTTATCTTAACAGTCAAGGAATTGGTTGCTGTTTTCCGTGTCACCACAAATCAATTGAAATAATTTTGAAATAGATTTCAGCAGCAGATAGGCTGCAGATAAGATAGGCTGGGATTCATAGACACACTGCGTGCTGTCTAGCCACTATTCTTCTTCAGCGTGAAAGATTGCTTTTTTCAGGTCTTCTACTGAGAGCGAAGACAGACCAGCCCACAGTACTGTTTCATCACTGTTAGGACTGTTAAAGCTAGTTCTAGTTTTCTAAATAATGCAAAACTAAAAAAGGACAAAGGACATAAAGTGTAACAGCATACGCTGACACTAGGGAAGATTTCAGTAGTATTTTGCTCCACTTTTTGTTTTTGTTTAAGAAGAATTTTTTTAGGAATTTTGTCAGATTAAGAATATTTTGTATAAGTGTTTAGTTTTTGTATTGTCTGGAAGTTTGCTGAAGGCATTAAATTCATTTGTGTAATGAATTTATGATCAAATAATTTTATATTTAATGACCTTCTTTAAATGCTTTCTCCTTAAAGAAAATGTAATTTAAGTCATTATTACAGAATAGAAAAATAAGTAACTCTAAATGCTATTTAAAATTATCACAAGCAAGAGTAGTAACTGATTTAACAAATCACAGAGAAGTGTCCAAACTGAATGATGTTGCTGTTTATTGAATAAGCCATGGAGTGTTTTCAATTGCTTTGTTCTTAGAGTTGGACAAATGGTCATTAGAAGGCTCTACACTTACAGTATTACTTAGAGAAATGCTTGTAATACATTTCCTAAAGCAGCATGTATGCAGTCCACCACTAGAAAAACACATCTTTTCACATAATGAAAACTTGAGAGCTATTGTTCAGCTTAAGTCTGCTGGTTTCAGTGAAGCTACCCAATATTCCAGGATTTGTTTCACCATGTCTAATGTAACAGCAGTTATAAAAACAATCTCCTTTGGTTTGTGCAACTTGGGTTTGATATTTAAGCTTTCATTTAAGGTGTGTATTTACAYGCTTTTTTTGGCACCACAAGCCTCATCCTTAATTTAATTAGTTAAATTGATTAATTCAGCACATGCAGTAGTTTAGCCTTAACACTCTTTCCCCTATACCCTTGAAATGGATGATGAAATTTCCGCTCCCCTCGGAGTGATCTGTGCCTTGACGCACAAACTTCTTAAATATTGTACTCTTGACTGGATGCTTCGGAAACATTATTTTTTATGGCACAGAATGCACATCTGCCTCTGCCATTGCTGGCGACACTGCTTTTTAACTTCTACTGCAAATAGCCTTATAGAAATCCTCCGAGAAAAGATTAAAGGTATGTGATACTTCCTCCATATGGAACAAATTTTCCTTTATAAACTCATTCACATTTACTGATAAACCTCTGTCCTCTTTGAAAGTGACATGCTAAGCATTGCTTTCTGTTTTGGTTTTTTTAACTGCACATACCTGAGGCTTTCTAATTAAAGCTTATGGCTCCAAAACAGTGAGATGGAGGAGGAAGTGCAAGCTTTGGGGGTTCATTTTCTCCAAAGATATGATACATTTTCTTAGCATCCTGGATTGATGGGTAAAAGGAGCATCAACTGGTGAATTGGGCCGCATAGTGTAGTAAATTTAATAGACCCTCTGCACCTGTGATTTCTCATTAATGTATTAAAATGTTAGAGTGCAATTCACTGAAAATAATGTTTCAACACTTGCCATATGCTAACTCACTAGGGAATAGGTGGTGTCCAAACTTTCTTGCAAGAATCTGAAAGCATTGCAGCTAAGTAGAATCCAATTTTAGACACTGACATTTTATTAAAAAAAATTTCAAACCTAAGTAAAATCTAGCAAATATTTCTTAGTCAACTTTTATGGATGTAAAATAAATATTCACTTGGAGCGATTTGAATGGATCCTTCCAAAATCTGCCATCACGGATTTTTTTTAATTTTTTTTTTTTTTTTCAATCATGCTCACAAAAAAAAACCCGGCTTGACAGGATGGGGACAGTCACTGCTTTTGTCCAGTGTGTCTCCTAGTAAACAGTGTGGTGTGTTGCTGTTTTCCCAGGGGATAGTCACAGCTGTTTAAATGCGCTGTGTGTAGTTAGGAACCTGGTCACTGAAGGCTTCCCATAAAGTCAGTGTCAAGGGGAAAGCTCCAGCATAAAATGATACTGTTGTGTGTTAGTTCTAGTTGCCTTTTGGAGACTTTCCTTTTCTTCACAGTTATTAGAGAACATTAGTACATTAGACTCCTAAAATTTGTAAAGTCAAACAGTATAAACACTCCATTTTCATTTTCTATATCCCTTATGTCTTTACACCTGTACATTCCCTGTCTGGGATTGTATGTGAGACAAAAAAGAAGATGTTTTCTGTTTTATTTATATCACATTGAATACCTGGGATATTAGTGCATGAACAGGGCTCATAAGTATTGCAATTTTATATGAAGTTAATAATTTAAAAAAAGCAATGCCATGGGAGGGTCTCAAAACCCACATTGTGGAAAGCAAATAGGATGAGGTTTATCTTGGGTCATTTCAGTAAATGTTCCACAGCTCTGGTTAGAAATTTAAAACTGGAGTTGTGACTTAGTAATAGTTAAGCCTGTTAGTGGAATTATTGCTGGATATACAGCTATAACAAATCATGTCAGCTCTTTATGGTGTGTGGTGAAGCAGCAATGACCCAATGGAAGGTCATAAAACTTACTTGGGTTGATTGTGTGTCTAGACACTTCATACTGAGGTTTTTGAAGACCATTTTATTTCCAGAGATTTTTGGCTATTGTCGATTAATATCAGTTATTATTAATTGATATCAATTGTTCTTGCAGATAGCACTTCAATATCTTCATTAATGAAATAGATAGTGGGATTGAGTGCACCCTCTGCAAGTCCTCAGATGACACCAAGCTGAGTGGTGCAGCTGATACCCTAGTGGGAAGGGATGCCATTCAGAGGGATCTTGACAGGTTTGAGAAATGGGCCCATGTGGCTCAAGGCTAAGTGCAAAGTCCTGCACCTGGGTCAGGGCAATCGCCGATATCAGCACAGACTGCGAGATGAACGGATGGAGAGCAGCCCTGCAGAGAAGACTTGGGGATGCTGGTGGACAAACAGTTGGATATGAGTCAGCAATGTGCTCTTGCAACCCAGAAAGCCAGTCGTATCCTGGGCTGCATAAAAAGAAGAGTGGCCAGCAAGCCAAGGGAGATGATTCTCCCCCTCTACTCTGCTCTCAAGAGATCCCACCTGGAGTACTGCATCCAGCTCTGGGTCCCCAGCACAAGGAAGACATGGACCTGTTAGAGTGGGTCCAGAGGAGGGGCAGGAAAATGATCAAAGGGCTGGAAGACCTCTCCCATGAATAAAGTCGGAGAGAGTTGGGGTTGTTCAGCATGGAGAAGAGAAAGCTTCAGGGTGACCTTATTGCAGCCTTTCAATATATATAGGGGGCTTACAAGAAATATGGAGAGAGACTTTTTACCAGGTCCTGTGGTGACAGGACAAGGGGCAATGGTTTTAAACTGAAAGAGGATAGATTTAGGTTGGACATAAGGAAGAAATTGTTTACGATGAGGGTGATGAGACACTGGAACAGGTTGCCCAGAGAAGCTGTGGATGCCACATCATTACAGGTGTTCAAGGACAAGCTGGACGGGGCTTTGAACAACCTCATCTAGTGTAAGATGTCCCTGCCCATCGCAGTGATGTTGGACTGAATGATCTTTAAATATCCCTTCCAACCCAAACGTTTCTATGATTCTGTGATTCTATGAAGTAGAAACATGCACAGAAACTGGAAAAAATGAGTCCTAACTCAGGAAGCCACAAGTCTCTGTTCACACTCCTAGTCTTTCTTCCCATCTTTCCATCCTTTATTTCTGCTTCCTCTCTTCTCCACCCTCTCCACATAAAGAAAGGTAAAACTATAATTGTGTCGTAGGGGAAATGCAATGAAGATTTAAAGCCTACACATTATGGACAAGACTTTTCAGTTTAACTAGGAAAGAAGACATACAATAACATAGAAATATGTATTTTAAGATCATATAAGACACACATTATCATGTAGCAAAATATAGATTTCACGTGGTAAATGTATACTAGTGTATGGAGGGATGGGAACCTTGCACGCTCTTTGCCCTGGAGTTCCTTAAGGACATAAGGGTTCTTACACAAGGCATGTTCTAGTTATGTCATTGGCACTGATGTGCTCACCTGCCAGTGCTACACATTTTGCAAATCTTTCACTCATAATTAGAGCATGCTTCTTCATAGGAGTTAATAGACGTAAACCTGCCAAGTAAGTATGTGGGACAAAAGAAAAACAGAATTGGAAAAAGCACTTCAGAAATGTTATCTCGGTGAAAATTAGAAAAGACAATCTGCCTAGCAGACCTGGGCCTTGGCTTTATCACATACCATTTTAATATGCAGATACCTTTGGCACCCTACCCCAGGCACTCTAATTTATCTGAAACAAATCACTTAATCTTTGTTTGTTCCTTATTTCCCTGCCATAACATGGGCGACAACAAAGATTAAGTAAGTGTACTGAGCTCAGCTATTGTCTGCCTCAACAGCTTTCTCTTTGTTTCCCTTATCCTTGCAGAAAATGTTCTTAATCCAGGAAAAAAATATTGGATCTCTGAAACGACAGTTCACTCCTTTTTTCTGGTTTCCAGCTGTCTTTTCAGGTTTATTGTGCTGAGGCTGCAAGATGAGCATGTGTTCATGCAAGGTGTTATCACAAAGCTTTACTAAAATTCTTTTTATTAATCATGTTGTTTAAAAGAAATTAAAATTTGTCTATACAAACATATCTTTTTTTCCATTCCCTCCTACTCATTTGACATTTTGTAAAAATGTTTGTGCAGTTACCTAGGATGGCAGATTTTATACAACACGGCTGCTAAATATCAAGGGGCATATGAAGTCATGCTGTTCTAATGAGGATGGTGCTGCAAAGGTTACAACAGAATAGCTTGTGAAGTAATAAAACCCCTAATTATCAGTCTATCCCAAAATGCATTGTTAAAGTTTTGTTCCAATGTTTTGTATTTGTACCAAATTCACCTCAAGGACAATGTTCCTCCTACTTATCCTTCCTAGTGGCTAATTTTGAAATGCATAACTTAGCAGGCTCTGCCTCAAATTACAAACTAAATGAAGACTCTGACTCAAGAAAACAAATTTGCATATGTTTAATACCATGGAAAAGAGGAAACTGTTTAGTCCTGTGAGTCCAATCAAGTGGATGGAGTTGAGAGAAGAAATTACTTATTAGCCAAAGTTCTCTAATTTGCAATAGTTTGAACTTCTGGTTTAGAAACTCCAGAAGATGAAAAAAGTTCAGGACAGTTTTTTTTTTTTTTGTTCAAAGCAAAGCAGTCTGCCCAACTGTTAATAGACAAAAGTAAATTCAGTGTGATTTCCCTTGCCTATTATTTAGCAATTTTTAGAAGAGTTTTCATTTACACTCAATTTTAATAGTGTCCTTTGAGTCCCTATTATTAAATGCTATGAAGTTTGCAAAGTCACATAACTGATGTTGGTACTACATTCCAGCCCATCAGGATAACAGATGCTGTAATTGCATACATATGTTATAACAGAGGACTGAAGGAGAGAAGAAATCCAGGTGATCTAGTTACGCCCCTTTTTATATCACTAGTTTTTATTGAAACGTTGTATTTTTTCCTCCTTTAATAACTTGGATTACTTTTCTCTCCACTATGATAGGTCTCTTAGGCAATATAGTATTAAGCTGAAGTTTGATGGTGGCTGAATAGAGAAACTGAAGTGTCATTTTGGTGACAGGCAAGAGAGAGAAAAGCAAGTTCGAAAAAAAAAATCTTATTATCATTGTGTGGAGGTGGAATTTATGCTAACAGCTTTCTATAAAACCTCTGTTGAGGCAAAGCAGTCACCAAGGACTATTAGCAAAGCAAGTAAGAGGGAAAATGAATTGCAGAAATGTTGTGGGAGTGAAAGAAAAGAACATGGTATTTAAAAATGAGGAAATCCAGTTCATCAGCAGCTAAGCAGACTACGGTATTTAGAAGTTCAACATGAGCACATGGAATCAGAGTCCAACCTCTCCTGTCCCCACCTCACTGACCTTCAAGTTGCTTGCCATATTTGCTTCCCATTATTTTACATCATGTCTTTTCTACATTGATTTCTAACAGCCTAAGTACATCTGCACATATGCATGGAGACAAGTGCGACCTGATCACACATGCTCTGTGGAGAAGGAAAAGCACTGTCTCCAGCTGTGCTGCCCAAAAGCTGTTTGGGATAGATTTTCATGCCAGCGACTGGTAGCAGCTATTACTAGGAATACCTCCGAGCTTGTCACATCAGCTTGGACTGTACAAAGGGCTGGAGAAAATGCTGTTTGCTACTTAGTTGAAGAAGTGGAAGATAGGGGAGACTCATTTATTCTCAGACTGCTCAGTCTAAGAGATAAAGTGGCCACATGGAACCATGAGAAAGAAAATTATAGTCTGATTGTTCTGCTCCCAAAAATGCTACATCACCTGAAACAAAATCTGTTCCAAAGAAGCACAAACCCTCACTGCAGAGCTTATTTTCCGTGTTTATCTGAAAAATAGATGATCAAGACAGAAACAAGTAGTTGTCAGTAATTATTGATGTGAAGTAAATAAGAGGGACAACACACCAGGATGAACTTTAAAGAATGGAAGTTTCTCGGCCACTGAGCATGAAAATTGGTTAGTGGAGAATAGTGGCACAACAACAAAAAGGCAAAGAACTGGGAAGCAGTGAGAGAACAATCTAAGCTAAAAACAACAACAAAAAAAATGAGGATGTGTCAGGCGTAGTTGTGAGTAGTAGGAGTGGTTTAGTGTTACATGTGGCAGCTGGTGTGTGCTCTAAGCTGCTTTCTCAGCAGCATCCATGGTACCTCTGCTTTATTCTATGCATTATCAAAAAGTCATTGAGTCATAATTCTCACTGCCATCCTGGGGTAGAAATTAGTGAAGTCCTTAACAAAACTGCCACTAGGAGTGAAATAGCAAAACAAATTTTTTTCCCTTTTATTCATACCTCTTTAAAGCTTTTGCATGGCAGTGACAGGGCAAAAACATCTGTTGGTCTTCCTAGGAAGAAGGGATTAGAAGTACTTTTTAAAAAATATATGTGGAAAAGCAGATACAAACCACATTAAATCTTATGCTAAAACAGATCTATGGTACAGAACAAGAGTGAGAACTGTATGCCCAGTCAAGGCTGATTAACACGTCTGTAGGTGTTGGGTATTCACAGATACCTTCCTGACGATGCAGTAAGAATGAAGTGCAGCAGTTACTCAGTGAATGCTGCTATTGAGGACATATGCATAAGCAAAACATAAATTTGCTATAGATCATTCCCTGGGAAAGGCAAAAGAATTTCATGGTGTTAGTTCTTATGTGCAGATTATTTTTTTCAGGGTTGGTATGAGTTAGTGACTGAATAGCAGAAGAAACTCCTAATTCCTTTATGAATCCCAGGAGCCATATTGTCCCTCAAGCTTTTAATTTTCAATTAAAGGTGGGGCAGCTAACTGAAACACTGCAATTTACTGAGGTAAGCAAGTGTCAGAGGGTAACATGAAAGAGATTTTTCCCTAAGGTCGACTCTAAAATCTTGACTACTGTGATACAGAATATCAACAGTATTAGTCAATCTCGCTCCCTTGTGTCTTACACAACTACCCAAAGGTTCAGGCTCTCACAAAGAAAAACCTCCACCTTCTGCATGAGCATCAAACCTACCAGAACAATATACAACCAGATTTTTTTGAGATTACTTCTGTCACTACCGGTGTTAATCATAATTATTGAAAGGTGCCATGTGGCCAAGAGAAATGGGGAGACCAAATCAGTGAATTACGGTCTGATAACCAGGTCTTTCAGGGTGACACACAAAGTCTATCTGAGTTTCTCTGCAAAAGACAAATTCAGCATAGCATATGTCTACAAAATCTTATCTAGAACAAGCCCAGAAGCCTTCCCTCTCAGGAAAGATCTTAGAAGTATAAATGGTGGGCCAAAGAATGCACTCTAGAGATAGCAAACTCCTCTACTACATCCAGTTAGGACAAGAAACTGGTATTTGAAACCCAACTGCAGGTATCAGCAGAGGTCAGAGACTATCAGAGTTCTCTGTAAGAGATGAAGATAAGGGAGAAGGGATAGAGGAACAGGACAGCCTGGGTGGAGGAACCAAAAGTACGGACAACCCCAGTATCTGGAAAAGACTGACTTCAACCATCATTTAAAAAGCCCCATTGTATTGTGAGTACAGTTTTACTACTAGTACTGAGCACTTTTTTCATCAAGTTAATGGCATCATCTGTTGGACAAAAATGATAAAAGAAGTGGAAAATTGGGGTCTGATTTCTGTTATTTTGGTTCTTTATCGTGTTTTAAACTTGACTTATTTTCCCACTAGTTTCATTGCACATGTGCCTTCTTCAATACAGAGGCAGTTAGTGTTAGTCTGCTGCTTTGATATATTTAATTGCCCGTTATGTCTTTTCACTAATCATTAATCCCTGCTTTACAAAACTTACTACAAGTAATTACCTCAAAGAGCCTTTAATCTTTATTTGAAGGCTGTTATATCAAAGTTCGGTTTGATCACCAGGGATCAACCCATTTCTTGCTATTCACTTCGAAAAAATCTTACAAAACTAGCAATTTCTTTAAAGCCAACGAGAAAAATGAATATATTTGCCAGGCTGCCCTGTAGATTTTCCTTTAGAAATGACATGAGCAGTACTATCCTGGAGTATTTTAAGGATTTTCTTCTGAAATGTTGCTTTTCATACTTGAGTCTTTCAGATTCTGCCTTTTAAAAGAGTACTCTCTCCCACCTCTCCACAAAGCTAGAATCCTCTTAGGCTGTCTCTTGAGCACTCAGGTTAACTACTGTGATATATTTAATAGCTATAAGAAATGCAGAACTGGACTATTTATATATAATATATATATTATATTTATTTATATATAATAAAGCTATTTATTTATAAATATTTATACATAATATTTATATATAATAAAGCTGTTATTGTAAAGAAGTTTTCCTTGCCTAGTACTTTGGCTGTTTCACCCCTGTTCTCTCTTTCTACCAGTTCTATCTTTATTATCTCATGAAAGATCTGAATTTTGGAGCTTTCAGAGACCTTGCATGGCATGTCCCCACCTGGTCTATTGCCTGGTATTACGAGCTGATGCTGTTACTCTGTCAGTCTACGGCCGTAGCCTCCTTTACCTCCAGAGAAGCCCTTCCATGCCTCCAGGCATGAAATTCTTGATGCCTGCCTGAGAGAAAAGAGCTACATCATTATTTTCTTCAGTGCTGCCTTCAAACTACTTGTGATGCCAKAAAAACATATAAAGTTTTTAAAAATTTATTTTTTGGAATTGTAAGATCACATTTTAACAAGCCAGATCACTTTCTTGCTCTGTCACTTTGTAGGTATGTGTTCGCCACTTGTACCCATCAGCTAATCATCTGATTCTTATCCTAACATTAACCCATATTGTCCTTTAAGTGATGATGACAATGCTTCTGTTCTCTTTTTCCCCACAACATCTGAGGTATTGGTGCCTTTTACAGGACACAAATAATGGTAATAATCTGTCACATACACATATAACTTTTTCAGAGGCTCATAAGTAATAATTTCATATGTAAATCAAAAGGCAGATATCTAATCTGGCCACTCACAGCTGTTTTTTAACTTCTGGATGCAGAAATCATTCTGAGTTTTTTTACTATAGTGGAAACATATGGGGATTGGAGGAGCCTTCTGTTTTGTTTTAATCTGTAATTATTTTTGCATAATATCATACAGATGTATGTGAGTTCACAATGAAGGAAACAAAATATGAGAGTGAAAAAGAACATCCTGTTCAAGTTTGTAAAGCCTATATACACAGCCTAAAGTGGAGGTTGCTAAGCAGAATTATTGTAAGCATAATTACCAACCTTAACCATCAGATGGGAATCTAAGTGTGCCCTGATTTTTTCAGAAGTGTTTACCCTATTTGGAAAAGTGGCACTTCTGAAAATCATCCTATTTCACTACAACCCTAAACAGAGATTTGTCAGCTTGAGCATAGCAGTTTATGTTTTTAAACTTTCCAAAACTATAGAAGTAATTTCATAGAATCATGGAAAATTTTGGGTTGGAAGGGACCTTTAAAGATCATCTAGTCCAACCCCCTTGCCATGGGCAGGGACATCTTTCACTAGGTCAGGTTGCTCAGAGCCTCGTCCAAACTGACCTTGAGCACTTGCAATGATGGGGCATCCACAACTTCTCTGGGCAACCTGTTCCCGTGTCTCACCATGCTCATTGTAAAGAATTTCTTCCTTATATCTAATCTAAATCTACCCTCTTTTAGTTAAAACCATTGCCCCTTGTCCTGTCACTACAGGACCTGATAAAAAATTTCTCTCCAACTTTCTTGTAAGCCCCCTTTAAGTATTGAAAGGCTGCAATAAGGTCTCCATATAATTTCTGTAATAATATCTTTAAAGAAGAATTTGATATTTCCTTAAGATCTTTTTTTCTTTGCTCACACCGCTTGTTAGTATAAATCACTGTACAACTTTTCTAGCCGCGACACTCAGAGAACAGCAGAACAGTAATTTATGAGGTCTGCTACATAAGCCCCATAAGGATTAGAGTTATGTTTGCACAGTTTATCATACCAGAGATGAGACGAGTTAACAAAGTCCTGCTCATGTGCATGCTTTTGGAAACTTACGTGTGTGCAATCTTTCTTTTTTCTGCAATCCAGGTTTATGATTTACCTGCTCATATGGCTACCTGAGACATTTTTCTTACACCTTTTAATTCTTGAAAGATTTCTTTATGAAAAAAAAGGGAGTTATATTGCAATTAGATGTGTATATCTCTATCTCTCTGTAGATTTTCTTTTCTGGTGGAACATTGTTCTACTAGGATTTTTTTTCTTCTTTAATTTCAGTAACTGTTTGAACAACATGCTTTTCCCAGGATGTGATGCGAACCTACAACAGAAGACATAATGTATGCACACAGGAGTCTTTTGTTTCATTTTTAAGATAAAAGTACATTATTCTTGTGTGAAATGAACTTAGTTTTTAACTCAGTTGCACTTTTTCCAAGRTATACGAGACATTCCCCCTTCTCTCCCCCTGCATTTATGCCTGTCATACATTACAGGTAGTAGTAGGAAGAATCAGAGTAGGATTTTCTCCCACTGCAATACTTACACAACCTCTTTCCGGTCATGTGCTTTATGGCAGAAAGCGCTGAGTCTTTGGGTTTGTCATCTCTGTGTAACCCATCCTTAAGTCCTCGGCCTTAAGAGGATCCTTAAAATATCCTGCTTGCATCATATCCATAGAGAGCCTCTGAAAAACAAAGGTCCACCACTCTAGCAAGTTTTCTGTGCCCAAGAAGTTCTTTCTTTCCGGATGCCTCAAAGCAGGCATCTAAAACCTTCTGACATCCACAAGACTTGACCCATACAAGTACATACAGGTGACCCACAAATTTCTGGAGAACCAGGTAGAGGCCAAGCAAGACACGCTATCTAAAACAACACATCACATCTATATTTGTGTGACAGAAGGCAAGGTTTCCTCTCAAGGACATACTCACCCAGTATTTCCAAATCTCTGCCAGCTATGCAATAGATAGCTTCACCTGTCTGCCTACAAACCAAGAAATTATTCAGGTCACCTCTGCTAACATCTCAGCTCCAGTCAGGTTTTAATATGCAAAATGAGACTCACATAACACATTTTATACAGAAAAAAAAGCAATGCCTTTTGTAGTGTGACTGAGTCTTCCAGGTTGTGCTCTGCCCTCAATCATTGCAGTAGAAAAAAAATAACTAAAGTACTTGTTGGAAAACGTTGGTGTTTAAAAAAGAAAACTTTTTGTAAATAAACAAAACCAATAAAGATTTTGAGGAAAAGTAAACATACAGATATATAGATGTTCCTCCCAACACTGCAATCTTTAACATGGAGCTAGAAATCAAAGGCTGTGTCTAAAGTAGAAAATTCAGTATACTTGGAAACATCTTTGCACACTGACATGAACTGGCACACAACAGATCATGGCTGATCATTATGAGCTCTCTTTCTTTCCAGAACAAGATGGTTTAAAGCAGATTGCCAATTAGTAATGGTCCCTGGAGTTTTCTTGCTGCCATAACATGCCCAGGAATTATTGACATGAACTGGCACACAACAGATCATGGCTGATCATTATGAGCTCTCTTTCTTTCCAAAACAAGATGGTTTAAAGCAGATTGCCAATTAGTAATGGTCCCTGGAGCTTTCTTGCTGCCATAACATGCCCAGGAATTACGGAGGAACTTGGTGGTTAGCAGAGGCCAAAACTCTACCAGGGAATGACCTAATAAATCACTGGTATAGCCAGTTGTTTTTCTGTATCCAGAAATGGTCCCAGGCAGCAATCAGTGTACTAATGCGGACATAAACTTAGTTTTCAAAAAGATGACCACAATAAGAGTCTTAGATATACTTTATGATAAATGCTCTGACTTGTAATCACAGATGACATGCACAGATATATCTATTTCTTCCAGTTGTTTTTCTGTATCCAGAAATGGTCCCAGGCAGCAATCAGTGTACTAATGCGGACATAAACTTAGTTTTCAAAAAGATGACCACAATAAGAGTCTTAGATATACTTTATGATAAATGCTCTGACTTGTAATCACAGATGACATGCACAGATATATCTATTTCTTCCAGTTGTTTTTCTGTATCCAGAAATGGTCCCAGGCAGCAATCAGTGTACTAATGCGGACATAAACTTAGTTTTCAAAAAGATGACCACAATAAGAGTCTTAGATATACTTTATGATAAATGCTCTCACTTGTAATCACAGATGACATGCACAGATATATCTATTTTTTCCACTGAAAACATTAAAAATACTATACAAATGTCATTTATTGAGGTTTACCTGRAAGTTTTCGGTGTAACACCAATGGAAAAACTTAACAAGAAAGGTGACAGTGTCTCCCTCCTGTCCCAGACTTGAAGGGCTGGGTTTCTGCTTTAGGCTAATTTGAGATTATTGATCAAGTATGTTTCATGTTACTTCATATTTATGATAGCAATTACTTTAATTGTTTTAAGACTCACTTTGCATACACAATAACTGACCTAGTCTCTCAAGACAATGAAATAGAATTTCTTCAGAACCTGGATTTCTGAATCTTTGAAAAGGCTTCTAGCAGATAGGAGCATTACAGACTGTGTCTCTGCTGTAGGAGAGAGGTTTTGGTTCACCTTGCAGACCTTGCATCTGGATGTTCACTGGGCTGCATGTTTCTCTGAGTTCCAGGTATCTCCCCCACACACTCTGATCTCCTGGTTTTACACAGGGAAATCTGTTGCTAAGGGAGACCAGGAAATCTTCGGAGGAGAAGACGACCAGAATTAAGGGGCTGGCTTTGGAGTGCACCATTTCTGCAGCTGACCTCCACTGCAAAGGTTTTTCAGATAAATCATTGTAATGTAACAATATATAGCCATGATTTTGTGTTTTCTCTGCTTCAGTCACATGTTTTTCTTATTAAATGTCTGAATTCTCAAATGAAAAAAGAGTGTGGGATCACTAGTCTTCTCAATTAATATAGCTGAGTTTTATAGTTATTACTCAAATCCTGAAATATTTAGCACTGTTGCTCTCTCTTCTGGTTTTACTTGAGCAGCCTTTCAGAATTTCATAAGAAGACCACATTGATACCTTCTGTTGGATGGTTCAGGAAATCTGCAGAAAGGTAGGGGTTTTTCATATTAAATTTACCATAGTATTTCACAAGGATGTACAAGGTTGTTAACTTATTGTGCGTATTCAAAGGGCTGTCTGAGGAGTTGGCAGCTATGTAGCCTCTTGTCCTCACCTCCTCTAACCCGTACTGTGGCTCCATCAGTCTTCATGGTAGACTGAGGTGTTCAGACCTTGACTGAAGCTCACTGAGGAAAGTGTGGATAATTTCAGAGTTTCCATAACTTCTGAATGAACTCTCCAGCCTGAAACCTCTTGTGGACTCTGTTTTTCTTAACCTAAACTTCACTATGTCATAGTTTCTGTATGCTGCTCTGGTTGAATATTGGTGCTGGATGACATCTTAACAGAGTATATTTTAACATGGATATTTAGTTGTCTATGGGCCTGTATTCATTGAAGTAACTAGGCAGATGTGTATGGTTTGTGCAGTGGCCTCTGAACAGAGGTTTAGGTGCAATAAGACATATTGGGCTGACAGAGGAGCTGTTTCTCAGCTCACATCACTGCAGTTACAGCTGACACAGAATCTTACTAAATGATCTTACAACCACGCCAGATCTTCTCTAAAGCTCAGAAAAATTAAAGGAAAAATGTTGATAGGTTTTAAAGAGCTTAGCATTCTGAAATTACATTTCAACTAATCATATTTGTATATATGCATATAAACATGCACACACATACATAGATATTTGGGTGGCCTGTATAGGGGAATATGTATATGCACACACATATACAAATGCATAACCACAATATTATTTGAAGTACTTTCTCTGTATCCTCTCTTTCCATTAGAAAGTAAAAATATAAAAAGTCCCGGGGTTGTCCCTACTGCTGACTCTGTGTATGTTAATAGGTGAGAGATACAAAAACTAGATCCTGTCTTCAAGATAGTAGTTAACAACCCTGTACTAATTTCTCTTCAATCTGTTAAACAGCCCCAGTGAAAATTAGCTGACTTAATCTGTAAATATTGGCAGGATTCTCACAGAATATACAATCATCATAGGAACTTCACAGTTAATAGCAGAAAGAACATAAATTATATTTTCCTGTAGATGATGACACAAAGTCTTGGTTTAGTTTATAGCACAAGTTACAACTCCTCGTGTTTGAATGGAATAATTCTGAGACCATTTAGTCTATCATTCAAATTTTTAACCTCACCTCTCCTGATTTTTTTTATTTAGGTTGCTTCGTTATCTTACAGAGAAAAGATAAACACTCAGGGGTAGCTACAGCTACTTTTAAAACCAGCTCAAGCATGTCCTTCCTGGTGGTACCCTAGAAATAATAGAACTAATCTTGCTGCGGGTTATCTGATATCACCTTTGCCTTTTCAACCTTGAAATGACCCAGTTCTTTTTATTTTAGATTAAATCCCACAGATATTATGGGCTTTACACTGGGAAGCAGAAAGTCTGTGTGCATTAGGTGGCTGGAATAACGTGAATAAATCTGACTCTCTTGCAAGCCTCTGCAAGTGTTCGGTTGGAAAAGTCTTTTGGAMAAAATAATAATAGCAGATAATAGCACAAAAGGGGACAGAATTTTCAACACAAAATAAAATAACCCTAGAAGAAAGAGAAAAGAATAAAAATAATTAGGGTTTTCCCAATTATACATAACCATAACTTTTTAAGTACATATTAAATTAATTTCTATTAACACTATTTCTGGCTTCCAGAGAAATTTGGGTTTGAGAGCTTTATAAAGAGGAATATTTTTCAGCTGTAGCTGAATGCTAAATACACATTCTTAAATGTTCTGATAAATTGCCTTTCTAAATGGTGATGAAAATGGCATTAACATGACACTGACATTCTGGCTGAGGTCATTCCCATACTGTGAGAATAAAAAAAGGAATGAATCAACAGGAAAAATGTGATGAAGTGGGAGGAAAACTGAACTATTTGCCCATGCACTTTCTCCCACACTTACATTTGATACAAACTTCTTAAATCTTGTATGTCCTCTGGATTTTACCCAGAATCTCTCAGCCTACAGTGACTCAGTAGACCACTGTTCATTTATTTATTTTGCTTAATCTGATTTATGGGCCCACTCAGTAAAATTATACTGTTGTGGGCGATTTGGGAACCTGGCCTGCTTTGTATCTTAAATTAGGAAAAGAAAGGTAGAGATCTGTATGTGGATTTGTGAGAGGAGAGAGAAAGAGAGGGCACTGTGCTTGCTTGTGCAGTCACTGTGGTAATACAAACAGCATTTCACTTTTTCCCGACTCACTCTCTACTATTAATACCTATGAGTAAATGAAACCCCCTTTTGGAAGTCATATAAACAATGAAAATGTGGAGAGCGTGTGTGTGAAATGTTTGTTCATCCTTCTATTTGCTAATACCTGTGAGTACGCCACCTCTCCAGTGAAATGTGGTGGAATTTCTTCTATAAATTGCACTTCTCTGAGTCCAGGAGCAGCTTCACAAAAGCAGCTTTTGGGAGGCGCTTGAGACTTGAGCAGGTGAGAGTAAATGATGGGGTGGAGGGGAAACTCATTTCCCTGATTCAACACTCTGAGACATGATGGATTATCCTACCTTCCTGTTATCAAAATATAACATATTTTGCAAGATTCTATCACTAAAATGAGACTACACTTATTGTGCCTCTTGACAGGTCTTGACAACAAACTTTTTCTGAATGCCAAGTTAATTTTGGCTCATGTCATATCTATATAACTTTAACCTTATCTCCCCTGAGAGAAGCTCTGCCTTTACAGAACAACTGAGAAGACATAGCTGTAAAAACAATGATGTGTTCATCATGAAACCAAGGCTTAAAATACTTGAAGGTTTTCCCAGACTTACTGAAAAAAAAAAAAAATGCTGCCACAGAAAGAACTTAATTAAAGAAAATGCAAACAATCAAGACCGACATTTCAAAAAGTACTGATCACAGCAGCTAAATAAAATCAATTTATTTTGAATTATAGACCAAGTTAATCTATGTACATCATCTTTTTCTATGCAGTATTCTGAAAGAAAAAGAAATATTTTTGAAAATAAATATTTATACTTAATATTTTGTTCACGTGGCAAAAATTTTAATGTGGAAACATATGAAATGGAAATTGTGATTTCTTTCCTACCTCTATATTTAATACATTTAAATAGACATATTTGATATTATGTTCTTACAGAAGTGAACTAGAACTTGTTTAAAAATTAATAAAATACAAGAAAATGCCATGTTTTGCAACTGAAATGAATGAAGACAGTATTTCATATGGTACGTTTAGGAATTATTTGTCACAGTCGTGTTCATCTTCATTCACTGAATAAACATACATACTGTTAGAAACTAAGCCCCTTTTAAAATCTACCTGCTGATGGAAAAGTTTTAGTGAGTTAAGCTTGACTTTTCCCTTATTCATTACTCTTCTGTTAACTGTGCGTACTTTAACATGTCATCTTAAATTGTGAGCTCTTAACAGCAAGAATCATTTTCTTCAAGGCTGCCCGAGCATCTGCTCAGGAGTTGGTGCTGGTCGAAATTAGAAAAATCAGGCATGGCATTGCTTGGGAGCAAAGCGAACATCTGGGTTCTGTGAAGGGGCACATTTGTTCTGATCAGAGGATGATGCTGTAACTGTGCAGTCATCACATTTGAGTTGCTGCAGGATCCTACCCTGATGAGCTCCCTCTAAGGCTGATACTGCTCATGTTCACTCAGGGGACTCAGTCAAAGTATCTTGATTTCAACGAGCCTTTGACTGGACCTTGACTGCCAAGAGCTGCCAGACTGTCCAGAGCCAACGACAAGTATCAGAAAACAGCCAGCATACCTCCCTGTTAGCAAATGTAAGTTCAGAAAATTGTGTGCTGGTTCAGGCTGATGTAAAGACAGTATTAGACTGCTGAAGGAGATCAAGTGACAGCAGAAGAGCTTGGTGAGTAGACTTCTTCAAGACATATTTGGAAGAGCAGAGTTCTTTCAGAGCTGTCAAATCTTTTACTTACCACATTTTTCCTCAATACTTAATGATTTTGTAACTGCTTAGATCCCTGTGTTCCGTTTCCTCCAGCCCCGGCAGAAGACAACCTATGTCTTGTTAGACCAAAGACACAGTTTCCTCAATGCTGACAGCTTTGATACTGTTCTACAAATGCGAGTGGCAGTGTCCTTATCTAGATCCCTTTTCATGTCAGCCTAGTTCTTCCCAGAGCTACGTCATACCCAGCAACTGTAAAATTGCACTGTTTCAGTACTGTGTAAGAAATTGCGGATCAGACTGCGTAACAGACTAGCCTCTGTCAGACAGGAATTTTTCCTACAATAAAATGTGTTTTTTCAGGGAAAGCACTGCTGGGCCTATGTCTGTCCTGCAGACCAAACTTGACAAGCAATGCAGCTAACTGATGGGAAATGTGGGAAGTTCAGCTGTATAAACAAGATTTTACCCTTCTTGTGCTTTCTGTATGATGTGTTGTTATCTTTTACCAAGGATTTTAACATTTGTCTTCACAAGTTCACAATTAACTAAATTAATGTATACTATAGTAGCCAAGCCCAGCTGCCATTTAACTTTAAATAGTTAATATTTTTTAAAGATTGTCCTCAGTAAAAATACTTTAATAGAGGTAATTTCAATCTTCCCTCCCCTCTTCCCCCAAAAAAGGCAAAGGGAGAGGAGCATGTGGGAACATCTGGACAGACCACGCATTCGATGGGGAGTAAGTTCCCTTCTTGCTTTTGCTCAAAAACCCCCACAAAATCCCTAAATGGTGGAGGCAGTGCCCTCAGCARACTGACTGGTGGCCTGAGGGAGAGGGAAAGGAATAGGGATAGGGATAGAGAAAGGGAAAGGGAACAGCAAGATCCTGAATTGAAAATAACATCCAGGATCTCTCAGGTAAATGAAAACAATTTGKTTTTGGAAATGCTGATAAATTTGTCAGTACACAAGAGTTCTGAATCCTCCATTTTCCTCCATTGCTGGGACACCCCTTCCGTTCCCTGTGACTCAAATGGGCTCTGCTGTGCAGAGTCCACAGTGTATCATGGGAAAGTTCAGATGTAGCGTACTCGAGCACACAATGTGTGGCAGCAAAAACAAGCACATAAAGAACGACCTGGTTCAGAAATACTGTTCAGAAACCCTGACAAAAGCATGTTCCAAAAAAAATGTTCCATTTAAATCTGAGTAGAGGGAACAAGGCACAAGTAAATATCAGGTCAGAAACAGTTCCAGAGCAATGAAACAGGTTTTCATTTTAATCTCACTACTTTTATGACAGTAATTGCATCATTAAAGAAAGATAGAAATTTTGAATTTAAACCAAGTGTATTTTAAAAAATTTACTTAACTCAATTAAGATATGCAGTTCTTATGGAATGATGCTGAAAGTGGATGATCTGCTTGTTAACTTGTTCTTTCTCTTTATTTTATTGGTTGATTTTTTTTTAATATGATTCTTCTAATAAAATTAAGTTTATTTGCAATGTCCTATCTCCGACTGATTTTATCTGTGGTCTGATTAGTTACRAGGAGAACAGGCAGGTGGTGGGTAAGTTATCATCTGACAGTGTTCTGAGAGGACTTCAGGAACTGCCTCTTTCAATCTGAATTTTCCCACTGTAACAGCCTTTCCACACATGAATGATTGATGAGAAGACAGGTTGCAAACACATCAAGAAAAGGTTTTAAGTTCTCCTTTCTCCATTTCTTCTTCTTCTGTCCTTATTTAAATGGAAACTAAAAATTAGCTTTAATATTGCTATTTTGAACTCCTTTAGAAGTTTTACTGTTTGAAAGATCCTGCTGCTTGCTCAGAAGACCTGTTAAGAGCTCTGTGCTGTAAGAATTGACCTAGATATCTCACTCAACACCGTTGGTAAATAGTACAGCTCAGCAGGACTATGCTCATGAATAAAAATGTGCCTAAAAACCTAAGGGTTTTCATCTTTTGGTCCTCAATAATTATACAGCCTGGGTCAGCTCACCTTTCTTGCAATATTTCAGGTCATCATCTTTACAGAGACATTCTGAGGAATTTGTTAGACTATGAGACTCAAGAACATAAATGATCTTTTTTCTGCAGATTTACAAACTGTGATTTAAAGCCAAGCTTATAATTTGCATTCTTTTTTTCTTTTTTTTTTTTAATTACCTAGCATCCAATAGTCTATTCTGTGCAAACAAGTTACAGCCATTGCTATAAAAGTTTGCTGCAACAAAACTAGAAAAGTCACAATTCCGCAAACTAGTTTTGTAGACCACATTTTATAAGTCAAACAGTTTATCTTCTTTTTCTAGTTTAAAAGTATCTTATATCTACATAAATGACTGAATTACTGAAAAGAAAAGAAAGATTTTTAAAAGAAAGGTGCGTARTTTCTGGTCAGTTAATTAAAAACCATTTGTCCTTTACAATAATTAGAATATGATACATTTTTCAGCACCATCCGTATCTGTTTTGCATTAGCTCTAGAAATATGAGTTAATTAAAATGCCAGGGATGTTTGATTTAATACATTATACTGGATCTAAACCTATGAGTTTAATCAAAGGGCTCTCTCCATCAGAAAGGATAAGGAGTTTTATGGGATACATGAAGCCATTCTGTCTGATCCTTTTGTTTTTTTTWAAAAAAAAACTATTGTGGAATACAGCAACAGAGACTAAATGAAACTCAGCACAGTAAAAGATCTGACAAAATGCCATACAAATGCTTGTCACTAGCCATTACAGTGATTTGCTTCACTTTGTTTACCAGTGAAATGGCCTTGGACATAGTCCTACACAGTGTAACCATTTTCTTATCTCTGCTTCTTTAATCACATGCTATAACATGCTAAGGGGCACACAAAAATGTTGTAAAAGAAGCAGCCCTTATTCTGAATAGCTTACAGCTGAATTGAGCAAGAAGGACAAGAGTGAAAATAAAACAGTGATTGAATGACTTTCCAATGCAACTCAATATCAGAGCTAGAAATGCAGTTCATGTCCGGTCTAGTACCTTAGTCTGTTAAGTATGAAACACTTGAGCTTGCCTCAGGATTGTTGGAAAGCTAAAAATTAAGGTGGCCTGACAGGTTAATGGAAGGAAAATCCAGCAAGGACTATTCACTACAAAGATACCACCTTTGGCTCTGTGTCTTGAATCAACTTTTGTAAGCTGGGTGGTTATTTAGGAGAGATGATAGAACTACGACACCCTCTTGTTATTGTACTCTTCCCTGGGCATGTGCAATGGCATTATCTTTGGCTGTTGTTGGAGACAATAACTGGACTCCACAGCTGTGAATATCTGAAGTTCATTTGTACCCTGCAGATCACAGAATCAGAGAATAATTCAGGTCAGAAGGGAGATCTGGAAGTTACTTGTTCCAGCTGCTGCAGGATCATCTTTCAAGTTAGATTCAACTTTAAAGTCAGATATGGCTGCTCAGGGTCACATCATTCCTGTTTTGAACACCTCCAAGGATGGAGATGTCATAGTGTCTCTTGCCCCCAGTCCAGGTGACTGGTCACTCTCATTTTGAAAAACTCTTTTCCTGGTCTCTGATCAGAGCTGCTTCTTTTTTACTCACGTCCTTTGTCCTCCCACTGTGTCTTTCCACACTCTCCCTGTAGGTAGCTGAGTAGGTACCTCTAGAGTAGGACCTCTAGAGTAGGACCCTCAACATGTGCATTTGAAAAACTCTGTCACACGGCACAAGCCATATTTTCCTCTAGGAGGAAAAATCAGCCTCACATGATACAAACAAGTTAGAACTTTTGGTCTGCTGCTACTGGAAAACATTTTGACACTACAGAGCTGAATTTGTATAGCATAGACCAAATCTTTTACAGGCTGGTGATACACTTAGACAAAGTAGAAATAGAGCAGCACAGTGCTATCTACAGGCATGTCCACGTTTAAAAATATTCCCTTCTGGCCTGAATTGCTCCTTTCTTAAAGTCTCCATCTTATTATACCAAACTATCTTGAATAACATGGATAGATGAGCAGCCTAAAGCAGCCAATCTCAATTTCACTCATTGACTGCCTGTTTTATTTATTTACAGTTGGTTAACAATCATCGTAATTTGTTGAGGCTGTGACTTAAACCATCTCCTTAAAGACAACGGAATAAATGTATTTGCAAAATTAGTTGTTTCAGTCAGCCATAGGAAACACAGGACCGCTGTGAGAATAAATCATTATCTTTGTTCCTTTTTTTTTTTAATTTATGAGAAATGGTAGATATGATCTCTTCATAGCATTATTTTTACTCCTGCTCAATAAAGCCTTAAAATATATATATTTTTTTTTTCTGGAACATGGGAATTTGTTGGCTGCCTTCATTCAACATGCTGCAAGGAACGTTTATCTGACTTGCAAAAATATGCTACTGTGAAAGTTGGTTTGTGTTCTTTGAAAGAGAAAACTTTGTGCCTCATTCTCACTTGCCTTGCTGTTCCAACCAGAAATTACAAAAAATTGTTTTCTATAACACCTCTCACTGTACTTTGTGCATGAAGACTAAATTCCCTAGGCCAAATTCAGAGGCGTGAAGTTCAACTGCAAACATACTACTCCAAAATTTTAATTCTGTGTTTTCCTATATTAAACTTGCTTTAACAATCCAGAATTCATGTTTCCATATTGTGTTACATAATATCACCAAGCAACTGAAATATGATTTCAACTGCTTGTATATCATCAATGTATAAAACCATTAATAAAGTCTTTCAAAATGCTGTGTTTCTTCTTCTGCCATTATATTCAGATGCAAGGACTAGGTCCTTGCTTTCTTCAGGTCAGTGCAGACCTTCAGAGTCATATGTGATATCTGTTAAATCAATACTACAGTTTGAAAAGGTGAGCATCCCTTTTCTTTGACATTATGTGACAATGGGATATTCTAAAAGCTTCCTCTGACACTTGCTTAGAGTTTTGTTTCAGGACATGTCCACTGTTAGTATTTGGTAATATAACCGGTGGTTTTAAATGGATTCACAGGTCAGTGAGTTTATGCAAGCTTATCCATTCCTATGTACAAGTGTTTGGTTAAATGTGGTAGAAAGTGAAGAAATGACATTCTTACTACATAAGAAGGACTCACAGGGTTAGTGGATCTTGGATCCTTGCAATGAATTCATGTAATTCATAACAGAAAGCTCAGGGAACGTGTCTCTAACTTCCACGGGAAACAGAATGTGTTCAAACATGGGACCAAAGGGCTGCTTGGCTGGTACAACCGAAAATGCTGATGCGGGCTTATGAGCTTKTTATTTATTAAGTACTTGGACTTTTTTCTCAAGGTTATTTTTTTCTTCCTTATGAGTCTTTGTAGCACATTTTGTCAGAGTGAACTCTCTGCTCACTCTTTTAGGTACTTTAAGAGAAGTCCCTGGAGTATAAAATGTCCCTCCTAGGAAAGTCTCACTGGGAGGAAACCTATGAGATTCCAACTTTCATCTGATCTCAGGCCATCTCTGTGGAGGAACCAGCCCAGGTGGCTGCAGAGAAAGCGGAGATGACAGACAGGCTTGGACGGGAACAGTCTCSTCCTACACCAGTGGTGCTCCTGCCAGAAATCACCAAGTCCACAGGACAGACTCTCAAAAGCCGGAATGTTGTCTTCTACTCTGTAAATGTCTCTTTCATCACATTTCTACTAGAACAAAAGGACACTTTAATAGAAATAGCAAGTGCATTGTTGGTTTAGTGATGATAACATGGGTGAATTGCACAGCAAACTAATTGCATAATCAGGCCCTAATACTTACGACATTTACTGGAGCACTAAAGGAATCTCAAAGGATCTCTTCTCAGGGACTAGAAAATAATTTTTATGAGCATAGCAGTTCTAAACCTCAAAATCACTCCTTACAAGTATAAATGAGATGTAGCTAATGCTGTCATTTTCTGTTTTCCTATTCTGTTGAGAATTCAACACATAAAATCACACTGCCAAACATTTTATGTTCCCTAGGACCAGTTTTAGTAGGCAGCAAAAAACTGGCAGGCAAAGATGGTATATAGAGAATAAATGGGCCTTCTGCTTTCAGGTTGGTCAAAATAATTTGATTCAAGAATTAAAATGAAATATTAATATATTGATTGTAGTCCATGCATTGGCTTTTTTGAGAAGGAAAAGAGAAAATAGGGGCTGAAGATAGAGACTGAGTGACTTAAATTCTTTCTGTCCTTTAGAATTATTGCCCTCAAGAAAAATCGGAGGTCTCCTAAAAAAAAAAAAAAAAAAAAAAAAAAAAAAGGCAAAAAAAGTAAGATGAAAGACTGTATAATCTAGCTCAAATTGGTGGCAATTAGTATGACACTGGAAAGTCATAAAAATTGTATTTTTTAAATTTATTTATGATTGTTATCATTATGGTACTTAGAGTTGTAGCGACTCCTCAGAATCACTTTGTGCTAAGTGCTGTACAGAAATTGTTAACTGTGGGCGTAGATAAAGACTGAGGGATAAGAAATACAAAAGGATGAGGTCATACTGGCTTGTCTTAACCTACAGGAAGAGATAATTTATAATATTTCAGGTCTGTGCTGCTAAGAATATGTCATCTAAAGATGTAAATGAAGTTACAATTTTTTCCAATTTGCAAATGGGGATCTAAGAGAGTTAGTGACAGTAAGTTGGGCAGGCAGACCTATGAAGGAATTAAACTCCTCGCTCCTGAGTCCCATTTCAGTTTCATCCACAGAAAGAATTATATTCTACCTGCCTTACATGAACTTATCTGTGGAGACATGTAGTTACATAAAATAAGTAATATTTTTTGACCTCATACATACGGTGTAACCACCCTTTGTGTACATAGTGCATTACATACACACACGGAAGAATTCAAGGCATTGAAATCTGCAACACATCTACATCATACAAGAAATTCAGCTCATTCACAGGTGTCAGAGACATGGTTTATGTGATGCTGGCCAACGGGCTGACATTTGCATAGTCACTTGTCTGGTGTGACTCATGATTCAGGTTCTCTAGCTGGCAGTTTAAGAGTGTGGTGTTTGCTAATCTAAAGTTCTCAGGTGTGTTATAAATTATGCATGTAGTCTAGCAATGTAGGTTAAAACCAGTACAATTTAGGCTGTTATCATTTATTGTATCTTAATTTTCATTTTGCTTTTCAATATATGTTGGAAGGATTAGGACTGGAATATGCAATCAGTTTCTCAAGCAACCCATGTAAGTGTAGCTGAATCAAGAATGCACTATTTATCATTCTTATAGTTCAGGAACATCACACAACAGAGACTTGCAGGTGGACAAAATAATTTCTGTGAGTTATAAGAATATGACTTCAACAGTAAAGGGAGATGTAGGTAAGAAGGAATGCAAGTTTCCACTACATGATTTTTGGGTTCTCTTGTCTCAGAATGCTCAGGCTTATTTCTCAAGTTCATAAATATGCATTAAAGGTTAATCAAACTCCGAAAGATTTTGCTGGACTGCATGACGAAACTTGAGGCACATTTCCTTCCTTCAGGCTGCATGGGTAGATGATTTTTTTCTCAGTTGCCAAGGGCAATGCAGTCCTTCCAGCCCTGCCATTTTACCCCTTCCAGAAGCTGTTTACCTTAGCAAATGCAGAAATGCAGGAAAAGCTTCAAGAAAGTTTGCATTTAATTTTTTTGTGGTTTATGCTTTACTTATTAAAACAAACATTGTTTCCAAATTAGAACAAATGTAACACCAAGGCTAAGAATGTGAAATTTACCTATTGATTATGGGAGGTCTTTATGGCAAATTTCTTTAAGAATCCCAAAAGCACCAGTGTGACGTAAAGATTTCATCGTAACTGTTATTGTCCATTTTAAGTGAACTTGTATGTCACTCATAGAATATTTCTACTGAAAGAAAGCCAGAGATCAGATGGTAAGAAAGTAGTCTGGAGGAAAGATATGAAAGCAATACAACGGAAAAAAAAATACATAAAATGCTTTAAACAGAAAATGCAAGAATCAAACTAGCAGTGTCTAGAACTAGAATGTTGAGTGCGATGGAAGTTAAATTGCTTTTATGCAGTTTTGGAAATATAACAACTCAGTTGCATTTTTTTTCTGTCATATTTATTTATTGATGCTACAATAATCTGTTCAAACTGGCAAGAGCTGAGGACATTCACAACTGGCAGGAGGCATTCATCAAGTGGTGGAGGAGTGTTGCCTGGTAGCATCAGGGAGAGGGTTTTCTCTGAAGAAGAGATTTGCCTTCTGTTCCCAGTTATAAATCTTCACTCTGGATCTCACTGAGTCTGGGAGATTATTTACCATGACTTTTTCAAAGCTGCTCTGATTTTCAGTTGGCCTGCCTCAAATCAGAGCTTTCAAAGTCTTAGCACGGGGCTATGCTTTTGCTGCCATAACATACCGGATTAGTTCATCCCACTTCTCCACCCAGTCACAAGAGGAGGGGCAGGGAACATTGTTATCACACCTGTCTCCCTCCCCTCTCCTCACTGCTCACTCCCTGCCTGGTTTGCAGCATCAGATGTAGGGCTGCTATCCAGCACACAGCATGCACTAACGCATGGGGTGACAGCACCTGGACCCAGTGGATGCTGATCCCAACTAAACAGCAGTCGGTAGCCTTAGCGACTCCGTGCGAGGTTACCACAGCCAGGAGGTAAAAGGTAATCAATCTCTTTCCAGTGCCAGAGAGAATGGCATCTCCTTCACCAGGATCAGAACTGGTGTCGTGATGGGAGGGCGTTAATTTTTATAACAGAGATTCAGATACTCCAGGTGCAGGGAAAAGGATGCCGTCAACTAAAGTCTTGGAAATTCCTCATTTTAGTCTTATGCCTGAGTCTTATACCACTTATGCCTCAGTGGTCTCGTCTTCTAAAAGGCACGGACTGCCTTTTACCATAGAGGTTAAGGTGGGAGAAATTACTTCTGCTGGTTTTCCACAGGATTTCATTTCCATCTTGAAAGCTCTTCGTCAATGGATATTTTCATTGTGCACTGCTGGAATTTTGAGGGCAAAAGAGAGATACGAACATTAAGAAACAATTTTTCACTGACATTGAAGATTCTCACATTGACGGAAAGTATTCTTACAATTATTTGTAATTTAAGATCCCTTTATCTAAAGGSGTGAATTTTTAAGCAGTTTTTTAGTCCATAATGTCTGTTATCTGAACAGTAAATTCTTTTACTTAACTAACACTGCTCTTATTAAGACTCAAGTTTTGGAATCCTCCCACAGAGCAGGATAAGTTATTCTGATAGCTCACATCATCTGTGTACCTACCATCTTGGTGGACACAAAAAAGGATGTTTTCTGGGGTTTTTTTAATAGTCTATGACACTTTCCTATTAATTTGAAAAGTTGGTAAAGAAACAACTACCATATTCTGTAATGCTGTACGCAGTCTTGTCAAAGTTTTATGTATTTTCTTTTTGAGGTAGAACTTCAAAGCTTTTATCCAGGAGTACAGTAACAAGTAGTGACTGTAAGGGTTTTTTTAAGAAATAACTTAAAAGTTGGTATCTCTATTTCATAAGAACAGAAAGACATCATGCAGACCAGTTTCACATAAATTAAGGATCAAGCCAATTTTGCAAACATCGTCATTCAAATTTAGGTAAATATGTTTGCAATATTTAGCCCAAGTTATTTTCAGAAAAAGGTTTTTTTTTTAAACCTGTTTACAATAGTAATAAGCATAATCATCCCATTCACTGAAATACAGTTGCCTCCATAATCCCCTTTGACTAGGCCATCCTACACAGTACTGTGGAGGTGGTTTGAGTGAGTATCCACAGCTATTGCTAGCGCAAGGCCTTGGTTAAAACTGAAGGTTCGGTTTACATTTTGGAGAAAGGCAATTCTTGTCACCCGCTGCAGTTAAAAGCATACACCAGGGTGGGTCACAGGGATATAGGGTAGTCTGACTGCAGTTGGCAGCGAAAAGGCTGCCTTGTGTTGGGAGAGGGGTTTAAGGTCATGTGTGGRATGGGAGGAACTTACCCGGTCAGAGCTCAGAGATCAGCAGTAAGAGAATTGTTTTCTTTTGTTTTGTTTTGCTTTTAAGAAAGTACTTTAGAAAGTGTTGAAGGACGAATACCACCACAGGTCAGAAGGTGATGTTCACAGCTCAAGCTTACTGGGAGACGCAGAGCAGGGCTTGTGACAAAGGCTGCTTTCAGGTTTCTAATGTAGATCCATAGCAAAACAGTAGCTTTCCTTTACTTGCCTGTTAAAGCTATTGTTAAACGAGATAAATGTCTCTACTTTTATACATCATTTGTGTTGCCAAGAAATGGTCAAAGGCAGGAGAATTAAGCAAGGTTTAAGGTTTTATTTCGGCAATAGAAAGATCGCTTGTATCGGACAGATTGAGCATGCTGTTGTATTGGAAGGTACCGCTTGTATACGCTCAATATAACATGGATGTGGTTGTAGCTGTTGAACACAAGCTGCCTGTAAGACTAGTCTGTTCATTCATTGGTATCATATCAGGTTTAACAAGGGAGCTGAGGTACTTTTTCAATCAGCTCAAATACTAAGGTGGGCCTTAGCTCAAATACTAAGGAAGGGCCAAGAGACTGGTGCTCTTTGAAACAACACATTTATTTAGATCTTGGATTGATAAGAGTCACTGGACAAGTGCAAGGTTTAGGTATGTTTTAGAACTGAGGTTGGGAGACACTGAAACGGAGAAGCATGCATTGAAGAAATAATTACCAGGAAACCATTTTGGTTACTTTGTGTTAAGCCTGGGGTTCTGTATTCTTAAACAGGTCATAAGGATAGAGCTGAAGTCAGGCATTGGACTGGAAGTTGATAACAGAGCAGCAGTTTCTGAAAGGAGCTGGCATTTCTGAAAGAAGTGTCTGACTTCAGTGGTATCACAGGAGCTTCTTATTGCCCCGGGGTTTGTTGGGGTGACTGAATAATGTTTGGGTTAGGGCTACTTCAGAAGCAAATGCTTCACTCCATTTCTACAGAGACCTAAGAATATACAAGGGTGAGGTCAGAGGTCAGGATTCAAACAAACAGATCAGAAAGGAGGAATAAAGGCAACATCAAGATGCAGGTTAGTGCATTTGATAGAAACACCTCGTTCCAAAATTCAAAGAGATAAAGCAGCTTACCCTAGGGTAGTTCCATGGGTGGGGTTAAAGTCTTCAATTTAGTAAAACCTGTCAGCCACAATGATGTGGAGCTGTAGAAACGGCTATTTGACTGTTGGTCATTTTTTGGGCGATTGATATATTACAGATCTTTCGAGTCAGATGGAACAGATGTCAGATCAGGAGCAAGGCTTTATTTTCGTGTTGGAACCTGCAAGAAAGATAATTACTGCATCCATAAAGTGCCACAGACCTACTTGCTGCTTTGGTAGTGAAATAGGCCGCCCTACACACAGAAGTGTGGCGATGGTTTGGATGCATATCCATGGCTACTGCTAGTGCAAGGTCTTGGGTAAAACTGAGGATTCAATTTACGTCTTAGATCAGGAGAAGCTGATGAGAAATTGCTGATTAGGTAATATGGGTTGCCAGAAATGGCTACCACATATTGCCATAGACAAAAGGGTATTATTAATTTATCTTTTTTGCCATAGTCACTGTCTAACAGAGAGAGCAGTTTGGGATAAAGGTGAAAAGTTGGGGAATCATTCAGCACAGAGCAAATCAGTCGATCATGGGTGCAGCGCAGAGGTTGAGATTAGGATTACATTTTCATCTAGAAGTCACTGATGATCTTTCATGAAGAATAAGATTTAAAATAGCAGTTAGACTATGGTAAAACTCGGGATAACATGGATCAGCCAGCTGTTAAGTTTTGCTGTTCTTCACCCCCTTTTTTCAGCTTCCATGAAATCTGTTGCAAATTGTTGATTAGTTGTGGAATAAACTCTCCAATATGAATGGAAAATTTTCACACATGAGATGATACTGTTGGGTGGGTGAAATCCCCCATGAATATGCAGGCATTTGGTATAAACTGCATGTATCAATCATTCATAATTCCTTATATTAAGCCTAACGAGGGGATATTTTTTGCTGTTTTCTGTTCGTGCAGACAGAGGGGTTTTTTTCCCTTTATGCATAATTACCTGAGATGAATTTTCATTCCCCTATGCACTAACTTTTTAGCTTTCAGTCTGGGAAAAAAGAAAAAAAAAAATGTCTCTGGTATTCTCCTAGGAAAAATCTTGCTGTTTATTTCACATCAGGTGATAAACTTCTCGTCTGTTTCAGTGACCTTATTCTAGTAGAATATTACATAGACTTGCATGCAATAAATGGACAGGGCCACAGAAGTCAGTGAAAAAGTTTGTTTCAGGCTCACTTGCCTGTAAACTGAGATATATGCAGCGGTATTTCAGTAATTTCAGTTTGTATCATATAAAACAGACCTTGGGTTTTTGGGTTTTTTTTTCTTTTACAGAATTATTCTTTTCTATTAGTAAAGATTCTGAAATTTCTGACAGTTCAGAAATGCCTAAAAATTAGTGGATCCCCACSGGTAGCGGTGTTCTTACTGTTCATTCAAGCCTGTGGGATTTGCGTCACAGTAAAGGAAGGAGCGAGCTGTTACTGAATTCTCTTTTTAAATGACTTTGACTTGTGCTAACACCTGCTCACTGCTGATCTTCTGATCAGGGGGATAAAAACAGATGATCCTCCCCACCCACTGTGCTTGGAGCTGGGCTCAGCTTTGTGTCAGGGGACCACGCAGGAATTGAAAAAAGGGTTTGCTGTGTCAAATCCTGTTCGTGATCTTTCCCTGGAAGGGATGGAGAAACATATTTTTTTAGTGTGTGAATTTTCCAGCTGGTGTAACAAATAAGTGAATTCCAAGCTGGTGAAACAGCACTGAACTCTGTAGTTGATTCAAGAGCAGACCAAAGTGGTTTGGCCCCTCAGTCTTTGCTCATTACAGATAATTAAGGAAGCTGGAGAAGGCTTAGTAACAGCAGCAGGGGAGAGAGGGTGCAGAGGTCTACTGTGAGTGCAGAACCGGACCCAGGTGTCTACAGGACCAATGCATGGAGACATTACACCTGCTTTGTCATCTCAAGGAGATGATTCAATAACATGAAAGTTGCTGCTTTACCAGGATTGTTGGTGTCACACAGCTTGGGTACAGAACGTGATATTTCTCATCACAGTGCCTGTGTGTGGCTATGGTCATGGGGACAGGAAAAAGTTGTAAAAGTTTCTCTTGGTTTTGGGTTTGTATTCAGTGTCTTTTAACCACATTCCTTTTTCCCCACTGTGTTCTGATCCTGCAGCCTCTCAAAGGCCACTTGCTGAGCTAATTCTAAGAGACTGCTTAGAAATTTGAGCTGGCAAAGTGGTGCCTTTTAACTCATCTCATGGTCCTTCTGTTCATTCAGTTTATGACTTCTTCCAGTTGGATTTTAGCATTTGTAGATTCCTATTCAGTGGTTGCAATGAAATAAAATTATGCTCTCACAATTCACGTTGTGAACTATTACAGTGTTAATGATGAGTAAACAAAGTTATGACCTTACTAAATTCAGAGATGTAGCAAAATACTTTTACACAATAAATTATGTGACTTCAAGCAGTGTTAATTGCTATTTTATGTAATTGTACAACTAAAGGGGCTGAGAACAATGGGAAATATGGTGATGACTTATTTGCAAGATTGAATATAAGGACTGTTGCGTGAAGAACAAAAGTGAGTAAGTCCTGAACCATGTCATAAGAACAGAATTTATATTCTCAGAGTAAGTCAGGCTCTAGCTATGTGACCTAGTGCAAGTCAGTATGGTCTTGCGGTAACAAATGTAGGAGTTACAAATGAAGACTTCTTGGCTTATTTCCATCCTCACAAGATTTTTAATACTCTTATAAAAATACTTAAAAAGACACAAATTCTTATTGCCAGTGTGCCTTCCCAGTGGTAAAAAAAMCAGGAAATTAGCTAACCATATTTGAAAACTAAAGACTTAATTCAGCAATGCTTTTAAGGCTCTCTGTAGGCTTAATAGTAATCAAGCTCATCAAAGCACTACGCTGCTGTTTTTGATGCTCGGAAATTTCTTTTCCAAATACCCATTTACTCCTTGCATGAAGTTGTGTAGGTTGTGTCTCCTTCAGGTTCATCAGTCTTCAAAGGAACAGAAATTCCTAATTAAGCTAAATTGAACATTCCTGGCTGTTTGTATCAATAGCAGTTTCTCTTGTTGCCATTACTGAAACTCAGTGGGACAAATCTCATGACTGGAGTGCAGCTATCAGTGACTGTTCAGAAGGGACAGGCGAGGAAGGAGGGGCAGAGGGGTTGCCCTCTACATCAAGAAATGGATAGAGTGTGAAGAGCTGTCTCTGAAGAATAGCCATGAGCAGGTTGAAAGCTTATGGGTAAGAATTAGAGACTGGGGCAACAGAGAACCTTGTGGTTGGTGTCTACTACAGGCCGCCTGATAAAAGGGAGCCTATTGGCAAAGCCTTCTTACTCCAGCTACAGGAGGCATYATGCTCGCAGACTCATGTCCTGCTGGGGGACTTCAACCACCCCGACATCTGCTGGAAAAGTAGCGCTACGAGCTCTAGGCAATCCAGGAGACTCTTGGAATGCAYTGAGGATAACTACACAGCCCTACCAGAGGGGGTGCTATACTGGACCTGTTGTCACCAACACAAGTGAGCTAATTGGTGACGTCAAGATTGGAGGCAGCCTGGGCTGCAGTGATCACGCACTGGTGGAGTTCACAGTCCTGAGGGATATGGACCAGGCAAGCAGTAAAGTCAGGACCCTGAATTTTATGAAAGCAAATGTCCAGCTGTTTGAGGAGTTAGTCAATAGAACCCCCTGGGAAACTGCCCTCAGGGACAGGGGAGCAGAACAGAGCTGGCAGATATTTAAGGATGCTTTCCATAGAGTGAAGAACTCTCGATCCCCAGGTGTAAGAAATCAGGAAAGGAAGGCAAGAGACCAGCATGAATGAGTCAAGATCTGCTGGTCAAACTAAAGGCCAAGAAGGAAATGCACAGTCAGTGAAAGCAGGGACAGGTATCCTGGGAAGAGTACAGGGAAACTGCCCAGTTGTGTAGGGATGGGGTCAGGAAGACCAAGGCGCAGCTGGCGCTGAACTTGGCAAGGGATGTAAAGAGTAATAAGAAGGACTTCTATAGGTATGTCAGCCAGAAAAGGAATGTCAGAGAAAGCGTACCCTACTACTAAACGCAACTGGTAAACTGGTAACACCGGACGAGGAGAAGTCTGAGGTACTCAACAAATTTTTGCCTCAGTCTTCACTGACAACCTTTCCTCTCACACTTGAGTAGATGGACTGCAAGACAGGGACTGTGGAGCAAAGTCCCTCCCACTGTAAGAGAAGATCAGGTTCGTGACCACCTGAGGAACCTGAACATACATAAGTCTATTGGACCTGATGAGATGCATCCCAGAGTCCTGAGGGAATTGGCTGATGTAGTTGCCAAGCCACTCTCCATGATATTTCAAAAGTCATGGTAGTCTCCTCTATGCCCACCACACAATGCAGCCCAAGAAGAACTGGTGGCGACAGGGCATCACATAAGCGATGTCTTCTCAAGCATCGCGACAAGTCCTGCCTGACCAACCTAGTGGCCTTCTATGATGGAGTGACCATATCAGTGGACATGGAAAGGGCTTCCGATGTTGTCTACCTGGACGTCTGTAAGGCCTTTAACACAGTCCCCCACAACATCCTTCTCTCTAGACTGGAGAGATACGGATTTGATGGGTGGACTGTCCGGTGGGTGAGGAATTGGTAGGATGGTCGCATCCAGAGGGTAGTGGTCAATGGCTCAATGTCCAGATGGAGATCTGTGACGAGTGGTGTTCCGCAGGGGTCTGTATTGGGACCAGTACTATTTAATATCTTCATCAATGACATAGACAGTGGGATCAAGTGCACCCTCAGCAAGTTTGCAGATGACACAAAGCTGAGTGGTGCAGTCGACATGCCTGAGGGATGTGATGCCACCCAGAGGGACCTGGACAAGCTTGAGAAGTGGGCCCATGTGAACCTCATGAGGTTCAACAAAGCCAATTGCAGAGTCCTGCACCTGGGTTGGGACAACCCCCAGTATCAGTACAGGCTGGGGGATGAAGGGGTTGAGAGCAGCCCTGCCGAGAAGGACTTGGGAGTACAGATGTGCTCTCGCAGCCCAGAAGGCCAACCGTATCCTGGGCTGCATCAAAAGAAGCATGGCCAGCAGGTCGAGGGAGGTGATTCTGCCCCTCTGCTCTGGTGAGACCCCACCTGGAGTACTGCGTCCAGCTCTGGAGCCCTCAGCACAGGAAAGACATGGACCTGCTGGAGCAGGTTCAGAGGAGGACCACCAAAATGATCAGGGGGATGGAATGCCTCTCCTACAAAGAAAGGCTGAGAGAGCTGGGCTTATTCAGCCTGGAGAAGAGAAGGCTCCAGGAAGAACTTATTGCGGTCTTTCAATACTTAAAGGGGCTTATAAGGTAGATGGTGGCAGACTTTTTAGCAGGGCCTGTTGCAACAGAAAAAGGAGGAATGGTTTTAAACTAAAAGAGGGTAGATTTAGGCTAGATATAAGGAAGAAATTTTTTACAATGAGGGTGGTGAAACACTGCAGCAGGTTGCCCAGAGAGGTGGTAGATGCCCCATCCCTGGAAACATTCAAGGTCAGGTTGGACAGGGCTGTGAGCAACCTGACCTAGTTGAAGATGTCCCTGTCCATGGCAGGGGGGTTGGACTAGATTACCTTTAAAGGTCCCTTCCAAACCAGTCTTTTCTATGACTCTGTGATTCTGTGATTCCATGAATTTTGTGGTGACCATTAGTGTGTGTGTTTGTGTGTGTGTGTGTGTGTGTGTACATATATATATTTGTTTTTACTAATACTAATTTTGTAGTAATTTGTAATAAAGAAATTCTCAAAAACCCAGACCTCCATGTCCTCGTGTATTACAGAATCCTGAGAACCCCACAGTCATGATTTTTACACAACCATACTCCAAATTCAAGGGACAAAATCACGTTGCTTCTCTGTTGCTTCATGTTGCTTTCCCCTGAACATCATGTAAATCTCTCTGTAATCTAAAACAAGGGTTGTGGGATCAGGGAAGAGTCCCTCAGTCTCTACCAAGTGTAATACTGCAGTCTTGTCTCCGTGTTCATCAAAACTAACGATGAAGTCAACAGTCTTCAAAACTGAAGAATCATCAAAATTCAGAAATAAAAATAAATGAATAGAATATAAGGTCTGGGAGCTATCACTTGGCTGCAGCCAGGTGGTTTTTTAGTTACTCTCCTCCTGAGGGAGAATAAACTGATCAGACTTAATTTTCTGTCCTTTGGGTGGTTGGGCTGGGATCAACAACAAAAACGCTATATGAATGGATTTTCTGCATTTCTTATACTCCCCAGTGTAATACAAGAAATGGAAAGACAAAGATGTTTTCTCTTCACTTATTTTTCTTTTTTTTTTTTTTTTCCTTAAGAGGCAGAAGGATAGCTAGTTATTAATTGGAGATCTCAGGACCTAGATTCTTCATGTAACTCCGAGTTAATTTTATGTTAGAGATTTCTCAGTGAATGTTTTCTTACCTGAATCATGGAAAGTAATTATGTGTTCCTTATCCTCACATGCTACACTCTCTAATGTCCCTTTTCTCTATTTTTTACCATAGCTTTCATCATTACATATTTCTTAGAGGAGTATTTTGGATGGAATTTTTATTTCATTCAGATATTTTGATGGTTTTGCCCTTAATTAAAATAAAACCATATATATGTTTATGTATATAGGTATATGCAGATATGTTTATGTATATAATGTTTCTATATTAAAAAAATTAAAAAGAATAAAGTGTTCTTTGCCTGTTTCTTAAAGTTCTACAAAAGTTTTGGCATGACAGTTTGCAAGAAAAAACAAACTTTTAAAAAGTGTACCAAATATTAACATCCAAAAACTTTCCAGAAACACTCGTGAAACTGGAAATTCACAACTTTTGGACCACAAGAGTGCGCCCTGTTGTGGAATATCAGTATGCAGCACTCCTGCTCACTCAAGACTGTTCAGAAATAAGGAAAAAATAAATAAATCGCTTTTTAACTTCTCCCTATTCAGTCATCTGACAGCCTTCTCAGATTTTTCTACATATCTATCCTCTATAAGATATTTCCCTTTTTTGTCAGTTTCATGTTATGATATCACTTGATAATAAAGTTGGCAAGTAATTTCTTCTCACGATTTCTCTAGGCATTCCTAGTTAACTGTTTGTGTCTTTTGATGCTTAATTTGAATATATGTTCCTGTATTCCTGCTTTTTCTATGTTCCTTAGAATTCAGTAGCAGCTATTCATAAGTCATATTATTTGACAAAAGATTATTTTGTAAGCACCTTTTCAGACTCTTGAAAACTTTCAGCTGCTTCTAAGACTATGATGCAACCACCTCTGAGTTTGGAAATGGGACGATGAGTTTGAACAACACCTCACATTAGTACAACCTGTTGGACATAAGGACCACTTTTCATCATATGCAGTCTGTCTAAAATAAATGAAAATCAAATCCAGAGACAAAGGCTGGTGAGGCCATAATTCAAAACATATGTAACTAACAATATCTTCATTTGTCTTTGTTCCAAATCTGTTTAGGTAAACTGATGTCAGTGGGAAATACACTACCTTTTATTACCTTTTGAAGTTTGATTTGTTGGACTATGGGGGAAAAAAGAAAAAGAATTGCTGCTAAGTAGGAGCAGAAATAGCATCCCTTGCCATAAGTCCAACCCTTCAGTTCTGTACTAACCCCACATGTGTGTTCAAGTGAATGAATGTGTATTTTGACCCAGTTCAGCTCTTGTTGAATCTAGTGAAGAGATGCCCTTTGGCTTCTATAATTCTTACCTAGTGTTATCATTAAACCTTCATTTCCTCTGAGCTAATCTTATAACGAAAAATGTGGGAGATGTCTATGCAGTTTCCAGAGGTTTTGACACCATTAGCTATTAACAAGTAGAAGACCTCAGAAAGAAGTAGTATAAAAAATAACCTTCACATAGTGCATAACTTTGAATTGAAACTGACTATTGCAGCTGACAGCAGTGCTTTTCAATTTTACTTTCACAGATGAGCACAAAGTGGAAAAGAAAAAAATCTATTTATAGCATTCACAGTGCCAAAAAAAGGCTATCGATCAATGTGTGGACTGCAATATCTGTAATTACAAGCCTTGCAGACTTAAAAATGTCTTTATGCTTGCCAGTGTCATGGAAGAAATGAACCAGATATCGCACAAAACATTATAAATAATTTTGTTGGTGTTCAAAGGAAGAGTGGCTTGGCATGAGTGAGATGTATGTCTGGTCTGCAGTTTAGTTCCTGGCATTCGATCATCAAGAGATCAGCTTTACAAAAGTACCGAATAGGCTGATAATTATAGCTGCGTATGTGACTTTTGTTTTGCAACTGCCCTGCAGGCAAATGCTCCCCATCATACACAGCCACTGTCTAGAACAGCACATGCTAACTTCTGGATGGAGTGAGAACACCGTCTTCTCACCCAGAAGGACTGTTTGGCTCATTGCAATAAAGCATTGCAGGACAGGCTGTATTTGATAACCTACGTATCAATCCCAGATCTGAAATCCAGTGAATCTGCTGGGGACTTCTGATTTGTCTCCATAGTCTTTGGATTACAGTGAATATGGTTCACACCCATGCACTCACAGCCACCAATGAGTCTGTATACAAGGAAAAGGAAGCCAAAACTCAACAATGTCTCAGTTTCCCACCATTGTCTGTAAGTACCCATTTCTAATTTGCAGAACAAGATATTGCTTTATATGTTGTTCATTAGCTCCTGTTGAAGAATTAGCTGTTATGCTAGCCTTTAAATTAGGAAAACAGATGATGTTGCTTTCCTTAGTGCCTTTAAACATCACAGTCAGTTACATCAGAGCTCCCGAATTTGTTGAAATTCATGTCCTAAGATATGGCCCTTCTAATAAACCTGTTCAGATGGGTATAGGAGGGAAGAGTGGTATGTGTTTGTGTTGGACAGAGAATTTTATATTTGCAATAATCGCTTGTAAAAATCAATCTTGCTTATAAAAGTCAATTTTCTGTTGATCATTATGTTTGTGAAGATTGTAATAGCAATAGTTAGTAATAGTTAGATAGTAATAGTTGCAAGGTTCTACAATATAACACAAACCTCTGAAAGCTGTTTCTTATGCTTGTTTAAAAGGAAAAAATAAAACAATTAATTGAAGCTTCAGACACATCCTATCTAAAAAAGAACTTAGACTCAGTCCAGGGAGCTTGCCCAAAGTGGAGAGGCTCCATAGAGTTCAGAGGGGCAACTGCATGAGAAACAAACTCTACAGACACTTTTGTTCCAAGGGAAATTGCTTTGACGTGGTTATTTAGATGAGTTCCTCATCTATGGCACAATCTGCATGCATCCTCAGCAAGCCCAGTTCTTCAGACAAGTTCAGGAAGCCTGTTCTCATGGTTTTTGTGGGAGCCATGGTCTCTGTCTACTTTCCCTGGTGGACAGGTATGAAAAGGTTCACTCACCTGCATAAATGTCAGGCTTAAGCTCCAAAATGTCTCCAGTCTTGCTCGTGCCATTAAACATAGCAAATTTAATATTATTTCTAGGACTTCAGTATAGGAGACTGCAACAGCAATACAAAGCTCCTTGCAAAGTCTAGCCTATGCTGCAGAAAAATGAAAACAAACTGAAAGGCAGAAAAAAGGCTTTATTACAGGGATCACTGAACTGTTCAAGTGACCTAGAGGTATTTTTTACTTTTTCTAAACTTGGTACTGCTTGTATTTTACGTGACAACCAGTCCTTCCTCACAAAGGGCTGGATTTCATAAAGTTCCTGCTCCTGAAATTAGTCTGCTGCATGTGCCTTGTTGGAGCTCTGCTGAACTGTCACTTGCATATTCCATTTCTCTTTCCATTATGAAAGTCACAAAAGTTACTTGTACTACTTTGCTGGTTGCTAGCGTTCCTTTTTTTTCCCTGGATTTTCAGAGCATGAAAAAAAGTAATATTTGTAACTAAAATAAATGCTGCAAATTATTATGCTACAGTACTAGTAAGCAGTAAGTACTTAAGAATATCTCAGTAGAGAGTAGGTAATATGTAGGATGAGACATCCTGAATTAGTAGAATACATTGCCCTATTTCATGAACTTGCTGTGGCCAGCTGAAGAGCAATTTGAAGTCACTGACTGACTCTAGGCAATAAAAAAAGAAGGGAAAAAAATTGTCTTAATGGGGATTTAACATCTCTTTCTTTTTCTGCATATTAATTGGAGGCTGATGTTAATACCAATATAGACTGCATTTCTCAGTAGGAGCTCTTTGGTATTTTTCATTTCCTGATAGCTGCAGGCTACAGTTGGTGTGTGCAGTTTCATTGTAATGTGGCAGCAAAATCATTAATATGACTCATTTGGTGTTAACCAGAGCAGAAAAAAAAAAMCCCACACAAAAAAATCCCACACAAACAAAAATCGAAAAAACAAACAAACAAAAGAAACCAAACAAGTGGATCTACATGGAGATTTTTAGGATTATCCCAGTAAAATTTTTAACACTGCCATGTCAAGGCACCAATGTCATCCATTTTAAGTAGAGCACACACAGTCTTGAAGTGGATAATATTGTTCTGAGGCTTCAATGTGGAAATTTCAAGTGGATAACACTGTTCTGCTAAGGCTGCGACGATTCAGCACTCACTTCAGCACACCAGTGCTTGGGTGTCACTCAGGTTCTCTTAATATCACTCTCATTGCAAATAGGACTTCGGTCTTTGAATTTTGTGAGTCCTGGATGGATTCTCAGCTGCCATGGAACCAGCTCTGCTTACTGGGTTCAGTGGAAACACACCACTACTGCTGCCAGGGGTCTGGTCCAAAGTATATTGTAAAAAAAAAAGTAATGTCAGCTTGATTTCAAGCTGTCACCTCAAACCTTTAAACTCTGACACTATTTCTAGCCATTTGTTACTAGTCACACAACTTGACTGACATGAGGAGTTGAGATGAAAGGGGGAGGAGTGAAAGATTGGTACTGGACATCTTGCTGAGAATGCTGATTTATGAAAATATATGAAAATAACTGATCTGTCATGATTGTTATTTTTTTTTCACTGCAGAGTTTGAATAATGATCATTTGTATAACGCATCAAGTACATGCTTTAGAACTACCAAGGGTGGCAGACAGATGTGCAAGATACCAGCAATGAGACTATTGGTCAAGCAAACCACCCAGAAATGGTTGTACACTGTCTCCGTCTCAGGTGATATTCACTCTAGGTGAAACTCAGGCACTGTGCAAAAAGGCAGCATGCAAGTCTTCCAAAGACTTCCAAACATTCACAAGACTGTACAAAAAGGATCAATGACATGAGGATCAAAGCTGGGCATGCTCAGCTCCTCTGGGCCTGAGGAAACCATCCAGCACGGCCACATCTAGAAACCAGTCCCAGTGGAGGCTGTCGGGATATTAAGTGGAAGGAGTGGGCAGGGTGTTTAAAATAAACAAAAGGAGATTGTTTATTTACACAAGGTGTAGTGACACAATAAAATGACTTGCTGCTGGCTGTTGTGCAGGTTGGATGCTCGTATAGGTTGTATGTGTTAAAAAACAGAGCCGGGCAGGTTTATGGAAGAAAAATCTATGGAGGGCTGTGGAAGTACACAAGCCATAATTTAAAGGAGGTTGCAAGCTTATTCTGCACAATCACAATTACACTGCTTCCCCCTCTCTCATGCTGTCCTTAGGCACCCCGTGCGGGCACGGCCAGAGAGAAGATAGTTGGCTAGATGGTGCTTTGGTCTGTCATAGTTCTGACATTTTTATGGCAGTGAAGCAGCTCTAAACACGTTCTTGCACTGATACAGGTACGGATGTTCCTAGCTGTCTTCGACCTTCTAATTGTCGTTTAGGACTTAGACGTCTGAACTTTGCACCATTCTAGTTTGCTCAACAGTTTCTACAACCCATCAAGCACCATAGGTGCTACCAAAAAAATCTGCTTCAAAATGCTTATTTCTCATGTGTAAAAACAGTTATCAAACAAAAAAATTCATAGGAGAAATGGAAGTTTGTTATAAAATGGAGTTCATTACATCCACAACTATCTCAAATGCATTCTTGCAATTGAGATTTGATTAGTTTTTCAGCCTGGATCTTTTTGAGGCCACACAAATTTCTGGAGTGTGAACCAGAAAATAGGGATTAAAAGATTATGATTAATACCTACTTATATAAACCTCTCACCATCATATGATAGAGGAGAACCACCATGAAAAAGAATAAGAAAGGTTCACCTGCTAAGCTGTCGGGCTGAAACTATAGCTACCCTGATTGAATAGGTTTGGGTTTTTGTTTGCGATGATGAAGAAACCTCTAAGTAAATGCTGATGTTTCATCATTGAAAATAACTGAAAATGTTATCACAATATTTTGAAATGCTTTCCAACCTTAATGGGGAATTAATGTGTTTGCAGGATGCTGAAATTACGTTTCAAGCACAAAAGCTGCAACTTACTCAAACTAAATTCCCAAGGTACTGAATGGTAATTTTGTTCAGTTGGAAAATGCTATTAGAGGAAAGTGAGTGATTTTCAGTGAACTTAAAGACAAGCATGTCTTTCATATTCTTAAAGATAGAAGTAAAGTTTTTGCAATAAAATTGCAAATAAAATATTAACTTCATAATGTAGTTCCTTTAGGTTAAACTTGATTTGCTATAGACATTGGAGCACAATAGCAGTCTCATTAGAGGTGTGAAAGAAGACATACATAAGGAGTGAAAAGTCTGTGAGTGCATCTGCAGTTTATGTCCTATAATATAAATCCACTTGACTGATAATGTTAGTACTATGTAGGCATATATAGATGAGAATTTAGCTATATAGAACTAAAGATTTAATATAAAAAATCTTACTTGATAATATAATTAAGTGTTTACTAAAGAGATACAGGTACATAACTTTCCAAAAATTAAATAAAGTTTAGATAAAGAAACACAACTCTCTCTGATAGAAATTCTCTGAACAATAAAAAGCTCAGCTTCCAGTAACATCAGAAACATTACAGGAGTATCGATGTGACTGTTACTGAATTTAATCTGTACAAATTCAAATGCACAACTGTATGTCTAAATACAAAGGTTTAATACATTTAAATATGTTAGAGGACGAATAAAGATGCTTTTTTCTAAACATTCAAAACTTCTATTTTAGAATTTTAGAAAAATTATCTTTAGACTATCCTTAGTCAGAATAATATAGTATTAATTAAAGAAAGTTACCTGACAGACTGTGTGGTTTAAAGTATATTTAATGCCTTACGTGGCATTAAATCACATAAAACTGACAACCATACATTTCACAGTTAAACTAAAATGTGCACTCAAATGGATGGCACTTTGGTGGCTGTCCACTTTTGAAAATTTTGTTAGGCATCTGTCTGTGTTTCCAAAGACCAAAAATAACATTTAAAAACATGGTCATAAGTGATCTGCCAAGAATCAAAGTCAGACCTGTGGAAGTGGAGCAGGACCCAGGAACCACGCCCAGTGATAGCCCATGGATCTTTCTTTAAATTCATTTAATAAAAGAAAATTGGATGAAAACTTTCACTGCATTGCAAAGATGTTCAAAAAAGAGTGTAGCTTTTAAAGCTTTTCTTAAAATTTTTATTTATTTTATAACAGCCACTGGAATTCTTTTTTTTTAAACTTTAATTAAATAATCTAAACTGTACTTTGTGATTTTCATACCTTTCTGGCAAGAAGCAGTAGTATAGGAAGGAACTGTTTAATTTAATTTGAATACCACCTCCTCTTGTTTTTTGCTTCAACTAATACATTTAATTGCTCCATGTCAACTAGAAAAAAGTGTGGGGAGTCATTTATGTAATTCSTTAAACTTGTCTTTTCATTTGCACAACAGTGAAGCAATCAAATCTGTAGTGTGGGTATCATGTCTGCACACATCTAGTCAGAAAATTGGGGTATTATTCTTATTCTGAATGTTTGAATACAGCTAAAGTACTCTTAAATTGGAAATGCATGTATGCCATACTGGTATATTCCCGTATGCCTTTTTTTTATCTTTATTTCTTTTTTTCTTCAGTAAAACACCAACTTGCTAGCTGAGCTGACAAAGGCCTCACACAGAAGTGACTAGCATCCAAAAATTGTCAGGCAGACTGAGGAGAACACAGGAGTGGTCAGTAAACAGAAATTATTTTTCCGTGGCTGATTTTCTCATCTGTTACAAGAGCAACTTCACAACTGCAGAAAGGAGAAAGTCTCTCTACCAGAACAGTAGCCTCTACCAGAATGGCCTTGGCAGAAAATTATATATTTCACTTGGTAGTATACCATAAAAGCTTCTGGCAACATGACTTTGATTATGGCTAAGAAGCAGTTGCTTCCATGGCAGTGGTTAAGCTTTGCTGCTTGCTTTACAGTGCTGCAGAGACAGAGTTCTTTTTCCTTCTCCTTGCTCTTTTGTAGTCTGGTTAAATGATGGATGACTGGGATCAAAACTGCTCCTAAATTTAGAAATTCTGAGTAGGAGCATCCTAGAAATAGACTGAAAGGCCAGAGGCAGCTTTTTCTCTTCAAAGACTTCAGCAATAATACCCAGCACTTTCCTGTGATGTAATTCTCTCTACAGATGTCAAAGCACTTTCCAAAAGGACTTAGTGTCATTTTTTCCCACTTCACACATGTGTAGCCTAACAGTATCAGAATTAAAAGTGAAAGAACGAGACGGATGATTTTCAGTCATGGATGTGATAATGGTTGTGAAGACTGTTTATCCCATGTAACAGAGCTGTATTTCTCCCCGCCTATCCATGGGACTGGTTTGCAACACGTGGTTCCATGTTAAACAAAAATGTCTGCAAGTTGAACAGGTCAAATCTGGTGTCTGAAAGATGGCAACACATTTTTTATGTTTCCTTTTCTTCCTCCTGACATCCATCTGGAATAAGTATTTTATTTCAAAATCTGTGGCAGCACTGTAACAGCTTCATTTCCAGATGCTTCATCAAAAGCCTTGTTCCCACTGTTATTGATGTTGAGCTGGCAGACTTTAAGGAGGCTTTCAGGATTTCCTTAATCACATCTAGTCTTTTGCCACAGGTAAGCTACCTTTAACAACATGGTTGGGGATCTTGAAGTTTTCTCTCTAGTCTGTAAAACCAGACAGCAGACACAGACCTTGCCAGAAGAGATTTCTTGTTAGGGCTCAACATTGCTCGGCATTTGTTATGCCATTATGCTAGCGGATATAGTGTCTCCAGCACCTAAACAGAGTTGTTATCAGCTCCAGCAGATGGTGGTCATCATGGTCCAGAGCTCAAGGCTTGAAGACATGAATGAGAACTGGGATCCCAGGAGACAGTGGTACAGCAAAACTCAGCGAAGTCCTGGTTTCCTCATTTACTCCAGACCTGACTTTTGCAGACAGCCACGGGAAAAATACAGAAGAAGATTGCATCATTAATTAGACCTTAATTAGCCACTTTGATACTAGTTCCATCAATGGCAAGGGCTGGAAGGCTAACAGGATGACTGGGAACAGGTTGAAAACAATTTCTCACCTCTGGTCACTGAAAGAAAGACCACAGCCTTTGGATATTTCAGTAAAGAAATTTTGGAGCTCTTTTACTGAACGCACAATAATTTTCCAACCATCAGCAGAAGCAAAACCACGGAAGCTCACAGGTGATGGTTTCAGTTTGGATCTCAATTTCCTAAGGCAGATATCACTCTGATAATGGACTATCTGCTTTTTTGCTTCAGCCTTCTAAGACCAAGGCCAGCATTGCTGTCAACAGAGAAAGTGGAAGTCAACAGCCTCAGTGACTGCATTTCTAACTAATTCCTCAGCCACAGAGCCACATCCTATTACTTGAATTTCCATGCCATCATGAAAGAAAAGGATGAGGCTGCAGAGTTAAATGGGCAGTTCAGCTTGCAGAGGGTCAGACCTACTTGGCTGACAGCAGTGTCAGATTTGTCTATCTGTGAATATCATGTGATTGGCTCTGCAATTAAGTCACAGCTAATTCTCAGACATCACTTCGCCTATGAGGGGAAAACTTAAGGAAAGATGCATAATACAATACTAATCATAGCTACAAGAAAGATATTCAGGGGTTTCCATAACGGGCATGGTTGCTTTTTTGTTCTTGAAGCACTTTTCCTTTTTTCTCAGACTTGAAGGAAGGGCAGGAAACAGTAATTCTCTCCTGGACTTCAGCATTTCAGTACACATTCTGCCACTCCCAGAGGCTGTATCTGCTTGGAGCTGTTTCAGAGATTTGCTAACTTCCTGATGTCTGGACAAAAAAATGTTAGTTTTCTGTTCTGTCTCACAGGTGACACATCTCAGACAGTGGTCAAGCATATTAAAAAAANAAAAAAAAAAAAAAAAAAAAAAAAAAAACAATAAAGAAAAAGGAAAAGAAACATTGCCTTACTGCTAAAGACCTGCCTCCTTCATGGCAGAGGTGTGTTCCCATCAAACCAAGGAGGGAAAGGAGGCTGGTCCCATGACATTGAGACAATGCACAGATGTGATGCTGTGATTACAAAGGTATGGATCTCATTAGCCCTAACTTTGCATCCAACACCATTTATGTCCTGAAAGAGTAACTGAGGTAGTCAACACAAGACTTCTTTGGCTTTAAGATTATTAATTTCCTTTTTTTGTTAGGTCAATAGGAAGGTAAATATGACTGCTAAAGTGAATGTGTTTGATTTCCTGATTATTTGAATCCATTGGTGGCTGTGCTAAAAAGGCTGGTTTCAAATTCTTATGAGGCAGTCAAGTTATCTTCTATCTCACCAATGCTACTCTCTGCTGTTACTGTCAACCTGTGCTGCTGAGAGGTCATCTGTCATTATCTGTCTACCCTTTGGGGTACACAGGCCGTCTGTGGCAGTCTATCAGAGCCAAAACCAGGACAGAGAAGAATGTTGATAACACACTGATATTTTTTGTTGTTGCTAAGTAGCCTACTAGTCAAGGACTTTTCATCTTCCCATGCTCTGCCAGGTGCGCAAGGAACTGGGAGGGAGCATAACCAGGACAGCTAACCCACCTGGCCAACGGGGAATTCCATACCATATGATGTCATGCTCAGTATACAAGAGGCGTGGTCCAGGAAGTAGCGATCACGGCTCCATTATCAGTCAGTGGGTGGTGAGCAATTGCATTGTGCATTACTCATTTTGTATATTCTACCAACATTATTATTATTATTATTATTATTATTATTATTATCCCTTCCTTTTCTGTTCTATTAAACTCTCTTTATCTCAATCGACAAATTTTACTTTGTTTTTCCCGATTGTCTCCCCCATCCCACTGAGGTGGGGGGAGTGAGCGAGTGGCTGTGTGGTGTTTGGCTGCCTGCTGTCTTAAACCACAACAATGAGCGAGCCAATACTTGACTTATTTTGTCTACTTCTTTTACAGACAGGAGAGGACATGCTGTTTCTAAATTAGACTCATTCATTTGCTACGAAACACTGCTGGACCAAGACCTCTGCTTCATTCTTTGCTGACACTTATATTACCAGCTGAATAGTTGGGCAGGTATAAGCGCACAAGGAAGAGATCATGTCAGTCATAAAACAGCAAACTCAGAGGGATCAATTACTCCTAAAAATTTTGTGGTATTTTTGGACTACTTCTTCAAGTACTGTGGGTCAAACACTTCTAATTTTAACAGCTGTAATAATTTTGAACTCTGAATTGCAAAGAGTGGAAATGCAAAAAGGATGAACAATTAATATCAGTTTGTATATCCTTGATGCTTGGAAGAAAGTATTTTCTGTCTGAGAAAAGTCCAAAGAAGCCTGTAACTGCAGGGGCTGGCAGGCTGGTAAAAAAATGAGAGATCAAGACTAAAAGAAGCTGTTGGTGAATTTGAAAATACTCTTTTGAAAGCGTTTGAGTAGGTATAATCAAGAATAGGGCCAACACAGGGCCAAGAAGGAGACAAATCACAATTGCTATTACACAGTATTGAGCTGAAATGTGAACTCCTGAGATGCTTTGCACTGGCAAAAGATCATCAAGTTTCATTCATGGCTGTGAGCTAGACAAAGAAATACACCGTACCAGTTGCATGTCCTACTGAGGTTGAGTGCAGAAAGGTCACGGAAGCCACCAACTGCTTTGAAACTATGGAGTGAATCCTAATTAGGGAGGCAAATGCTGGACACCTCTTCTTTCTAAGTTGGACCCCATATATACAGACAATAATGTGTGGATTAGGACAGTTTCCAAATTGACATGTGATTAAAAGAGCTGATACTAGCTTATCAAGATATACTGTATTACACAGTGTTTTTCAAGCTCCATAGCAATCCTTTCTTTCCTTCTGATTTTAACTCCATACCACATCTAGCCTTCCAGAGTAAGGCTGCAGCAACCAGTGGGGAACTGAAATAGAGGAGCACTAGCTTTTGAAGTGAGGTACTCGGATGTCACTATATTTGTGTAGGGTGTGATACAAGTAACAGTCACAGCCTTTCTGTAAGACATTAACTCTGAGTAGTCAATTTAGGCTGAACAACTCTGAAAAACTAGATGTGATAAACAAAAAGGAATTTGTTTTTTTTGGATGGGGCTTCACAGCTGTACCTCCATTTCTTCATGTTAAAATTTCTACTATTTCATTCTCTGCTTTGCAGTGAAGAAAATCCCTATAATGGCTTTCCACTCTTCACAGGACCTAAACTGTGTGTGGCCAGTAATGCTGAACTGATTCTGCTGCACTAGAGCCTCTCACGATAAGAATGAGGTAGTGATGTTGAAATAGGCTTTGGCAAAATTGAAAACTGACAAACCAAACTTCCTTTCTTTATCTCAGTAATGCACTGCTGCCAGAATCACACATCCTAAATGGGCCTGTTTTAGACTATTTTCTCAGGCACAGTTAACAACATGAGCTAATCTGTGCTATTTGTAATAACATCCCATACTCCAACTTACTACATGTTAGGATGAAATCAGCACAGTTCTGGTCTTCTGAATGATATTTACAAGTCTTAGGAGGTGTTTTCAGGGTGTCTGAATTTCTGATTTTGCTCTGAGTTTTAACTTAAAAAAAGGCAGCCTAAACAAACAATTTATTTGTTTAAATGCATCTATCAAGGAGAATTTGTTGTAAGTTAACCAGGAGAAGACTGGTGGAATAGTCCGGCTGTGATGAATAGCGTATTCAGTGAAAAAAGAGAACAATAAGGAATTTCTATTAGAACTGTGATCTCATTGTTCCATGTGCATTGAATTTATATTGATACAAGCATTTTCTACTCCACAAGGACAATGACCAAACAAAACAAAAGAAGCAGAGATGCCACCAGGATTTAGAAAGTATCTACTTGCACTCTTTCAAACTATTTACACTTGCTCCTAAACATGTGTGCACATTATGACCCTGTACAGTGAATCTTAGCATGGATATAAATCTTGACACCTCTGGCTAGGAGATATTTTGCCCTCACTTTCTTAGTTACTCTTGAGGAACAAGAAGGATCTGCTAGACCTTTGAGATGTTCAATCTTGCTCAAAAAATAAGAAGCAACTATGGGTTTTTTGTACGCAAATCCAGGGTTCTTTGGAAAAGCAGGACTAATTTTATTTACTTGGAAACTCCCCCAGGAGAAATGTCTGATCTTCCACCATCTGCAGTCCTATCACAGCAGTCAGTAGTCAGGGATCGCATCAGTCACTCTGGCGCCTCTGTGAACACCGGAGGAATACCCAGGGTAGCATGGGGTATGTATAAAACAGCACTTGTTGCTGTGCTTAAAAAATGCCATAACAGTCTTATAAATGGTGCAGACTATCAGAGAGTGGCCCATGAGCAGCCACATGGAGAAAATGAAGCAATTATAGAGCTAATAAAGGCAAACCTGTTTAGGCACTAAGTTCTCTTTATTCTAGTCCTATTCTCTCAGGAGGTTGATCAATGTCTCTTTGATTAAAGAACATGGAAGTAATATAGCAACATAGATCCTGCCAAGATGCCTGTGAGCAAACGTGCAGATGAGCAAATCAGTAATAATTTCAGAAACTGACGGTTGCGGATGATTTCATAGGCACATCTTGAACAACCATGATGCATAATCTCTGGCTATATCAGACAGATTGGGCAGCCAAGCCACGTGTGGCTAGAGGGGGCTTTATAGCAAATGTGACTTTCAGCTGTGGCTCAATGCAAGAATTACTTTAATGTTTCTGCATCGTAACTGGAAGTAACTGTTATAGACACTTCTTTCTCTGGTTTTATAAAGGAGATGGATTGATGGCTGTGCACTTTGGGTAGTCTTGCAGCCAGCAGGATCAGCCTTGCTTTAGAACTCTTCATTCTCACTGCTGCAGAACTCAGTAATACATAAGCCATGGACATAGACTGAACAATGAAAAACTAAGAACAGGTCTATGAGAAGACCATGCTACTCTTACAGCATCTTGGGAAAAAATGTTGATTTACCATGGTTTATTTATAATAAAAAAAAAGGATACAGCCTGACCTTGGGCAGGATAGGAGCTACTGTACTCGGTGTACATACATTTGCAAACACAGTGTCTCTCATTCTGAATTCAGGTTTTCACTTGAACTGTAATGTAAGCAAGCAATGTTGTTATAGTACCAAAGAATAATGTGTACAGAAATGCTGAGGTTTCCCAAAAGAAATTGTTCAAAGGGCTTGGAATACTATGTAATTTCTTCTCTCAAATGACAGTAATATTTGCTAAGGCCACTGAGGTTATGATATCTTTACTTCTATGCTAACCACGCCTGGGGAAGTTTCTGGCCACAGAGACTATCTGGCATTGAACAGGTTGTGTCTATGCTAGTAAACTTTCTTAACATCCAAAAGAGGGTATCTATAAACGAACCACTTTGTGCGAATGGTCTCTTGTGAGCATTCATGCTGGAACCATGTCTAGAAATTATTTTAAAGACTGATAGTTGGCATGGGACAAAATGATATCAGAGAAGACTTTATGAATATACACAGTTGTGTCTCAGCACTTTGGAAGCTTCTCTGGGTTATTCTTCTAGTCTAGAGATAACCTTATCATACTATGGCACTGTTGTCTGTGTTACGCTATGGTGGAATAAATGAAGAGAGATTGAGGAACAAAAAAGAGGAACAGACTGAAGGCTGAAGAAGACAATCAAATTGTGGAATTAGTATCATGTATTTTTTGAGGGAGGATTGTGTTTTCTTTCTCCTGAATTGAGTTCTACAGCCCTGGGAAGAAAGTTGAGATGTATATAAACATTTCAGGTCCAGATATCTGAAGACTCATGCATTAATAGCAAGTTTTCCAGAGTTACAGAAATGTTGGATATCAAATTTTGGGAGCTCAGATGTAAATAATAGGCATACATCCAATTTTATGCCCTGGGTGCCTTTTGATAACCACCTTCAAAATATTTCAAGAAATTGCCCACAACCACTCTTCAGATTATTGAGTTTTTCCTCTATATTTATAGACTAAAAAGAAGACAGAGGGAGAAACCTAGCCCTACCCCTAAACACTAGCATAAATATAAAGATAACCCTTGCCCTAAATCCAAACCTTAACCTTGACAGTAATCGTAACTATAATCCTAAACCCCAGCCCTAATCCTAACCTTAACTGAAAACTGTAGCCCTAACCCAAACAGTAAAACCTAGCCCTAAACCACTAAACCTAACCCTACATCTTAACTCTAAACCTGTAACCTAATCCTAGCCCTAAACATAACCCTTACCTTTATTATAAACCCTAACCATAAACCCTAAGCCTAAACCTGACCTTAATCCTAAAACCTAGCCCTAACCCTAAATCTAAGCACTTACCATCAGCCTGAGAACTAAACCCTAACCCTAAGTTCTAGCCCTAACCCTCTTCACCTTTCTATGTAAAACTTTTTTGTTTACAAAGGAATGTCAGATTTCTTTTTTCACCAGTTCAGTTACAGCAACTCCTCCTGTTTAGCGGAAAAATATTTTGTCCTGAACATTGTAAACTATGCGGGATGTCACAACTTACTGATAATTAATGTTGACTTCAAAGACCAGATTTTCTAATATTTTAACTATGCAACTTCCCACAAAGAACGTTACAGGTGCTGAATAATAAGCCAGAGGAGGTGAGTCCACACTGAATATATTTTACTAATTTGTCAGGTATAACGTTAGGGTACTAAGAAGACTTCATAATTTTCACACAAACATGCAAGTAGTTTTACAACAGAGATAACATTAAATGATGGCATTTTACTTACAAAGCTTGCAAATATATTTTTTTAAGTCGGTGCAATATCTCGAGCTAAAAACAAGTTTTAAGTGTCTCTCATAGAGCAATAAATCTGCCTGCTGAAAAAAACAATGGCTAAACCCCCAATCCTGTCACATACGTGCATAACTTCATTCACTACAGGATTTCTATTGTGGTTTCAGGGACTGTAGAAATGTAAAATTAGGTGTTTTTTGTGGAATGCTCTCAATGGATGCTATGGTAAAATGCGATTAACCCTACTGCATCAAAGTTTTGAAACCTGCAGCTGACTAACAGGGCTAGCTTCCTTTAGGAACTGACTATGCTCCACTTCATAGTTAGGGCTATCTTGTAAGAAACTTTCAGTGCTCTCCTCATGTGCTGTAGACTAAGCACAATCTTGTTGAAATAACGTTAAGGATGTGATGTAGGGGTTGGAGATTACTGGGGAGGTTCTCTGGTCACTAGCAAACATCAGCCTAGATGATCTCATTAGCAAATCCTTCAGTATTTTTATGGTGTTCAGCTTAACTGATAGAACAGACTGTAAGAAAAAACCAGCACATACTATTCAGTATCTATTTGACAACCTAAAGCTGTGGATAAGGCCATTCCAGTCTCTTAAACACCTAAAATTTCTAAATTTTATTTTTTTTTTTTTAGTTATTGGGTGTGAATACAGTATAGGCATAAACATGGATGTAAATGGCATGAACATTTGTTGTAAAAACTTAAGAAGTAGTTACACATACATAAAGAAAGAGAAAAATGTCGTTGTTGCTTTTGCTTGTTAACCGATGAAAGAGACGGATAAACATCAAGCCCAGCATTTTCTCTTATCTTATAAGGCGTATTATTTAGTGGACTGAAACCCTTATGGTTTTGTTGACTGGAAAGTAAATGTATATTTTAGAAAGTAGTAATATGCATCATAAAAATGAAAGCAAGGGCTTTCTTTACTGTTGCCCAGCTGCAGTTTTCAAATGTTTCCTCAATTCAAGAAGGCTGACTGTTAGCTCTCCAGATGGCTTCTGAACTGCTGTAGTACTTCAGGTTATGCACTTGCTGAAGACATTTGCTGGATCTAGGTCTAGGGAGTTAGTTCAGTGTGTTTTAAATTCTCTATAATGTACATATTACTTTTCAGCTGTGATCTTGACAAAGGAAATACTAGTATTTCCAATTTACTGAGTCACAGCAATTCCTATGAAGAGCTTTTGCAAAACCAGAAATAGGATCTGGACTCCTGATGGTCTAGAGTGGTTGAGGTTGGAAGGGTTGTCTGAAGGTCATCTGGTCCAATGCCTCTGTTCAAGCAGAGACACCTACAGTCAGTTGCCCAGGACCATGTCCAGATGGCTTTTGAATATCTCCAAGGAGGGAGACTCCACAACCTCTCTGAGCAACCTGTACCAGTGCTTGATCACCCTCACAGTGAAAAAGTGTTTCCTGATGGTCAGAGGAAACCTCCTGTGTTTCAGTTTTTGCCCATTGCCTCTTGCCCTATCACTGGGCACACCGAAAAGGCTCCATCTTCTTTGCACCCTCCCTTCAGTGATTCAATCCCAGGCTAACAATGACTCTTCCCAGGTCCCAGTCTGTTCCTGGCAGAGCTGCTCTGTGGGGCTCCATGGAGGCAATGAAGCTGTGAAGCATGCCACATGTCCTTGCTCTGGAGAACATCCATTTTTAACTGATTTCCCACATAGCTAAGAGAAATTGTGATTTCCAGTAAAATAATTAGAGGAAATATGCACCACCTGCCAGAATATTCAATTAGTGTAGACCCAAAATTGCCCTTCAAATTTACTCAAATATTATAAATAATTGACAAATGTGCCTGAAAATCTTGACGGGTAAAACATTATTTTAACTATTCTTGTATGCACATGAAAGGAGAAAACTTAATGTTTGAACACTATCTACCTTTGTTTTGAGTAAGTAATTTCTTAAGCTGTAATTGTTGATGATGTTTGTTTAACTGTTGATAGGGCAAGGGAAAGGCAAGTCAATTGGATTTTTTATTCTGTCCCTGTCTGTTCTCGTGTTCCTGTGCAATAAGTGTGAAGTTTGTTCCACCTTTGGTGTCTTGATTGGAAGGAGCAATAGCACAATAATGTAACAACGCACAATACAGAGTGTATTTCCTTGACAGCAGTGATGTCTGTAATTTTCCTTCTTATTTGGTTTCCATTTGGTTCTGTAACTCAATAATAAAAGTTACATTTACAACAGAATGATTTCTGCTGTGACCTACAATTAGCGAAAAGGGAGCAAGATTTTGTATGTTGAAGGACATTTAAAAAGGAGTAGAAAAATAAAATACACAGGACAAAATAGATTTGTCCTCACAAATCTATTAACAGCAAAATATATTAAGAACACTTTAAACCTGAACAAAAACCCAGACAGAGGAAATGATAGTGGGGATGGAAGAGTAGCTTGGAAGGGACCTCTGGCAGAAAATGAGTGGTCTGCCAGTGAGATGGAATCTGTAAGGACATTTTCTTTATCGTTCACCTGTTGATCTTCTGCTCTCACACTACGTGGGGTAGCTGTGATAGCGTTAGTGTGCATCCTCTCAGAGCATTGACAGCTTCCTCTCTTACATGGTTATTCAGTCTTTTGCACTATCAGGCAATGACAGTGAGACAGATTCAAACAAGCACAAATTAAATGTGCATCGGGATACTCTTATCTCCTCAAAGCTTGCCAGCCATATGTAACCCAACAAATGGATGCAACAACTAGAGAGAGAGCCTTTCTCACACCTTTTTTTTCAATAGAAAACTCTACTTTCATTGTTCATCTTTGGATTTTGGCCCTTGCTTAATTTGGGGGCACCCAAAATCTTGCACTGAGTGCAGGATTATTGTGTGTTCTGAGATGGGCATACATTCATCTGCACAAACTTAGTTTAGACTAATAAGCAAACAAAAGGGACACACATGGTCTAAAAGGAAGGTTCTGCGAAACAGTTTTTAAGATCAAGAAGAAATACTTCCTCTCTTTAAATAATACAGTGGAGGTAATTAAAAAAAAAAAAAAATTTTAAAAATACATGGCCTGGCTGAAAAAAGTGGCTTTGTAGTTCCTTGTTTGGTATATAAAAATAATCCGAAAGGCAAAATTGCTAGGAAGTAGGGCCACACTTAAAAAGACTGACAATTCATAGAAGGAGAAACGGAAATAGAGAAATGCAGGCAATGATTCTAAAACATCATTTTAAATAATGTACTGCACATGACTGAACATGTTGGATATGAATTTGTTTCATATGCATGACCATAAAACTGGCAGTGTTCTATGTATATTTTAAAATATCCTAAGCATATTTTTATACTTTCCTTTTGTCTTTCATTCTTTAAATAATCTTTCCTTTAACCAAAAGATGATGGCACACTCATTGGTTTTCTGAAGAAATCTAGCATTCAGGGATACTTGCCTAAGAAGGATAATTAAAAATATTAATAATTTTACATTTTCCATGTCATGTTTTTTAGGACTCCTATAACGTTGAAGATTATGTATGAGTTTAGACATCTCTCAGTGGAAAATAATATCCTGGAGCTGCAAATTATTTAGATATTGCTGGTTTGCTTTTTCTTTTCTCCACGTGAACAAACCATGCATCGCTAAACTCTTCTTATTTAAGTAAAAATTAGGCAATACAGCCTAAAACTGTATAATTGGCCTATTAGCATAAGAAGTGTGTGCAGAATTATATGGTATTTGAATATAGGACTCTGTATTGTTTTGATTTAATGCTGATAATATTTTGCTTCATATTGTTGACTGTTGCTGACTGGTTCCAAGAACAAGAGACAGCTCACAGAGATGGACTGAGGCAAAGTGGTAGCATGCACCAACAGACGGTTAGGCTGAGTGCTTACCAACATGGAAGATCCTCACTTCTGTTAGAAATGTTTCATCCTTTTCAGTGAGTCTGGGAAATAATTTGAAGTTGTTTCCTCAAAGGAAGTGACTTTATACTGGAATGAATAAACACCATACTTAATGGATCTTCAGCTCAGGCATTGGTTATAATTATGTTAATTGAAAGTCCCTTCTAGTCTTAAGTGAAATGTTCCATTTATAATAGCAATATTAATTTAAAGAGAATAAATTTCACAGAAAATGTATCTGGAAATAACATTTTGTGTACAACAGCAAACAATTATTTTCAGTAGCCAGTCTTTAGGCACTCCTCCAATTCCTCCAGCTCTTTTTTCCAGTCCTGGAGAAGAATAACATCTACCAAATGCTTATCTCTTTGAGTCAAGTTTCTGTCAGTGCTGAGGTAACAGAATTAATGCTGGGCAGAATTATAGTTTCTATTAAATTCCCTTCCTTTCCCTCCCCTCCCCTTCCCTGCCATCCCCTCCCTTTCTGTCCCCTCTCTTACCCTCCCCTCATTCCACATCTTGCTCCCTCCAAGCACTTTGCTGTATATCCAATAGTATTTTGTGTACTGCAAGGTTCTTGAGGTAATGACAGTCTCACATGTCTCTGAACTTGAGCATTATAACCTTATAGCATTGGCAAAGTAATAGAAAATTTTTGCTTCTAGATACTGGTTAGTTTTAATGGACCCAGTATCTGTTAAGAGGGCAAAATAACAATGAAAATAAAGTCTTTATCTATAGAAAATTGTTCCCTAAGTGCTTTTGCACTTTTTCTTTTTGTTTCTCAATATTTTATTTCTTATTCCTTTCTTCCCTTACCTGTATTAATACTTCCTCATATCCAGACTTTTGGTTTGATGGCAATGTAAAATTTTATGAAATAATTAGGGGAGCTGAGCTGCTGTTGTCAAATAGCTTAACAATTTAATTGGAGGACTCTTTCAGAGTAGCAGTATAAAAGGATTTGAAGTAAAATCTACTTTATATCATCAGTGTGTTCACCAGTGTTGTTTGAATTCACTGGTTTGTTGCTGGCTTTAGAACAGAGTCAGACCAGTGATCTGTGAGTGTGACAGATCAAATCAGGGGACATCAAATTAATAAATCTTCTTCTTTCCCATGAGCTTCACAAGACTAGGTGCTTGCCAGMTTGAGCAGAATTAGATCTTCAGGTGTCCAATATCTTCCCTCTAATACTGACTTTAAAATTGATCCTTAAGAGGGAACAGAGCTATGTTTTGTCCAAAGGGTTCTGCAGCAAAAAGAGAAAAAATATCAAGTCTTATATTTCTTCCCAAGTGCTAGTTGTTTACTCTTAGAAATAAGAAACTGAAATGCTTCAGGATCAATGAAATCAGTGACAATATGAGCTATCCTACACAGACTGTTCATCTGCAAATGGAAAGGATGTACTAGGTAAAAGTCCCCAGGCTTTTGCTGATACTGTGAAGAAAAATCAAAGAATATGACAGAAAAATGAATTGTAGTAAGGAAAGAAATAAAATATTGAAGAACGAGGATCAGTTCTCATGATTTGGTTTTTGTTTCTTTTACTGCCACTATATTTACACCATCTGAACTGTGGTTTTGTATTTCTTTAGATGGTGATATTTATAAGGTTCACAGAAAAACATTACTAAAGGAAATTTGTTGTGCAAAAGTAATGATGTAGCTGCCAATTACAGCTTTTTTCATGCAAGTGATTTATTCGTCTTATCTTAACACCAGGGTGTTATAATTAGCCTTGCTTGAAGTGGTGTCGCATATGATCAGGTATCTCTACAAAGGCAGATTCTGTATTTGTTCCTGGGAGACTTTTTATGCATCATGTTTAGGGATTTTTTGGACAAATATTTCACAAAGCTGTCACTTGAAATCTATTAACAGATACAATATGAACCAACAGGTGTATAATAACTCACTAATGTATGCATGAGATTGAAAAGCAAAACTTTCGACCTTTAAGACAAATCTTGGCAAATGTCACAGATGCAAAATAGTTGCAGCAGGTGGCAAATTGCTACAGCATCACCACCCCAGGGTGCAGTGAAGATGAATGGAGCCCTCTGTGTTTTTCCAGGAGTTCACAATTATGGAATCACCCAAGTAAGACATTTCTATCAAACATCAAGGCTATCAAAAGTATCTCTAAAACTCTTTGTGTGAGTTGCCTAACAGTTAATAATGATCTGTCTAATACTTTTATGCAACTATGACACAAGGCTGTGCATACAGAAAGACATCTTTATTCTAGACCAGAGATACTGTGTTTGCTCCTGTTCAGTCCGTCACGAAATCCATTGTTACAGATTCTTCCCCAAAGGGGAGAAAGGTCCCTCCTGTCCCCCCAAACTGACTTTCTGAATAACAGAAGTCATAAAGTTTTATGAAGTAGTTCCTATGTCACAACATAAAATTAGGCTGCTGAAGCCCAGATAGCCAAACTAGGTTTAATTCAGAAAAAATATTCAGCTATGTGGCATAGAGTTGCTGCTCTGAGAGGACCCAACCGAATCATTGGTACATTGTTCAAGTACTAAATTATCTTTAATGTTTACATTACACACTTCACATTTACTCAAAGGAGCTCAAGCTTCAGTTTTTAGCTCTGTCTGTTAGAAGGACACTGAAGACTCCTCTGATAACTTTTCAGTTCCTTATTCATTTATGGCTTGTGATCAACTCCTCAAGGGTTTCAATTTCAATATATCAAGATCTTGCAGACTTTTTCTAATCTTTTAACTACTCTTGCAGCTTTTAACTACTCCTGCTTTTTAGTCATCTTTTCTTCCTATTGTGTTGGAATAGACACCTTCTAGTAATAGCTACATTAGCATCAAGGATACAGGCAGAATTATTTTGCTATTCCTACTCAAAATTTTTTGTGCTTGTGCCACACACTCGTGTTTTCCTACTCACCACAAAGTAATCTTTGGAGGCTATGTCCAAACTCATTGAGCACTAGCGAATCTCAGCTCTTTTCAGAGCTACTGATTCTCCAGAGAGATTCCTCCTTGCCCAAGGCATGACCCAGATTCCTGCATCCTGCATATGATTTTTTTGTCTTTGTTGTTCTCTTTGCTGTCCTTCCAAAGCAATGTGGATAACTTCTTGCTCCCCCATGGTTCAACATCTCCTGAGTCTTGATATCACCTCTACACTATAATTTCACATTTACCTCCTGTGTTATATGAAGTGTGGCTAAGTGACAGTTCCTGCAGGACCCTGTTGAATATCTACCTGTTCATCCATTTACATTTGCAATACAGGTGCATTATGCAGGCAGACCAATCTGCAAGCCCTAGATCAAGTGTATTGAACTCTCAGAAAGAAAATATTACGGATGACCAACCACATCCAATATTAAATGCCTGGCTACTGATAAAGACTGTCTGACTGGTAATGAAGATTGCCTGGCTACCAGTAAAGAATCAAACAGGGTTATAAATTAAATGGCTAAATTCATTTTTTTAGGAAGTCTTAAGTCTCCTCCCCCCATCCTTTGCCTATCCCTCTTTCCAACAAGATGCAGGGCTGAAGTCTCATTTAATTCAATAGGGTTGGTTAGACCAGAGGATAGACAAACACACTCGTTGAGATAGCTCACCATTTTGACACTGAGTGGAGTTAAATTTAGTCCACTGAATTAAAGCTTTTTTTTCCCTCTCCTTTTTTTTTGGTTATTCTGGTTACATTAGATCATGGCAAAGGATACCTTTTTCTATAACAGTAGGAGACATGGTGAAGTGGAGAAGAAGTGTTTCCCTGTTATGACATTGTACACTTGGTGTATTGTGTTGGTGAGACAACGTGTGGAAGGGATAGTATGTCAACGTGTCAACCTCAGTAGAACAGTTGAGACGGGTTTTTGAAACTACAAGTTCAAAATCATAACACTAATTTCTATTTTTAAGCCTTGAGTAAATGTAAAGGCATAGTATTTTATAAAATTTCTTAAAATTAAAACTTAAATTAGGATTAATCTGTGGGGTTTGTTTTTCAATTACTATTTCTGCATGCCAAAAGAAGAGAGACAAAAGATCCTTTTGAAAGAGCAGGAAACTGATATCCAATTATTTTTCAATAAATATAGCTAACTAAAACATATATGTGAGCTCAGGAGTTGCTTAACCAAAGTTTGACTTCTTCACAGTGGATCCTAGTCACATATAGTCAAAATTTAGGTGACTCATCCATCTACAGAGGACTGCTGCAACATGTTTTACCTTTGTGAGATAAGAATAGTTGCTGCAGTGGGAAAGGCTTTAGGAGTCTATTAGTAGGTCGTGATGATGACGATGACGATGACGATGACGATGATGACAAAAACTATTTTTTTTCTATAGTCCAAATTTGACAGGTTCCACCTCTTTTAGAAAGAACTAAGCTGAAAAAGGACATTTCCTTCAGTGCCTCTCCTGGATGGTATTATGTGTTATCCGTCGTGGTAAGACAAGCAGAGCAAGAAGTCGTACCAAGAGTGACAGCAACCGCGCTCATGGTAACACAGCCCGAACTCCACCAGCAACGGAGGCCCCTTTCTCTGACCCAGAGCACCGAGAGCTGAGATTTGCAACCAGAGGAGCAGACACAGCTAGCACTTTAGAAAGTGAGTGTGAGATGAGAGAAAAGAAGTCAACCGTTGCTTTGGGATAGCTCAGTGAGAGCTAGACCTGAAAAAACTCTAGTGAGCAAGCCCCCCCTACGGCTGATAGCTGCAGTATGTTTCGGAAAGATAATTCCTTGTGACAGTGTTAGTTACAACCACGGCCATCAGCTTCATTTATAACTCCCAGAACAAATTGAATGCAGTTCACAGGTAAGTTTTTGGTAAGCTGGACATGCTGCACTCGAAGACTTTCTTCCTTACCTATTTTAAAAAGACTTTACCTTGCAGATATATATTACGAAATTTCCTTTTTTTTTTTTTTTTTTTAAGAAAACTAAGTCAATGCTTCAGCCTTCCATCCTGTTCGGAATGCATTGATTATCATCAGAAAAAATTTCTCTGTCACCTGAGCTCAAGGGTAAAGCTCTTTTACATGGCAGTATCATTGACCTTAGCCCTAAAATGTAATACAGCCTACACACTGCAGGTCTTTTCCACTTATTGCTAACTAAATGCTGTTTTTGTGAGTATGCCAGGAGCAAAATTTCATTCGCAAACACAGGCGTCATCATTGTCAGGAAAAGCTTTGCCATTGTACCTGAGGTCAGAAGTTAACCCTTCAAGAAGGAGAACCCACTAATACATTGCCTAATAAGCACAAAAAAAATTGAATGCTTTTGCTTTCCATAAGAAAGCAGAAGTTTTTCATTAGTTGTTATCAGTAGGAAAAATCAAGGGGTTATATTCTTCAATCACTTAAGCTCTCTGTAAACACATTGACCTCTGTGACACTGCACTCAGTGAAAAAGCAGGATGCATTTCTCAAGTTGATTTTAATTCACATTGGGGTAACACAGCAGGAACCCACCACCAGTTTGCGCTAATGTCCCTGATCTATCTCTAAGCTGTTAGCAATTCACCTCTATAATTTGCATGGACCTTGAGACAAAAAAAAGTGTTTGCTTAACGATGTATACAAGCACACACAGGAAAGAATAGCTAAAAAATAAATTATCTGAGTAAGATTTAAGGCCTTGGAAAGAGTCAAAACATGATGAGCATTGGAGGCTACAAACGTGATCAAACGTGGTACAGCATGGTACCAGCTTCATGCAGTGAACATAGAGCACATACAATGCATCATTAGCAATACAAGTCAATGCATGCAGGGTCATTTCCCCATTTGCTTTGCACCTAATGCAGCTGTAGAAGATGATTAAATCGTATAGACAGAGCTCATTGGGGGTTTGATTTTTATTTATTTTTATTTTTTATCAGCAAGTTCACTGCTGCTTTGGGGAGGATCCATCAAGGTTTCAGCTGATGTGAAGTAGCTATAGTGCTGCACTAAACATTTTTAAACTTGATCTGTCAGCTGTGTGTTGTACTTAAAGGTGTTTCATTTGTCATGGTGTTTGATCTTGTCAGCGATTAAGCTGAGGAACTCAAGAAAGCTTACTGGAGGTCAGTATTAGTACAGCTTTCTGCCGATTCTCACAATAAAATAGCATGTTCTTGTGGCTGATCCTAGCAAAGATGACATTTTTAAAGAGTAGTCTGAGTAAATAACCAAGCAACAAAAAGATCATGTCCTGGTGGCATTGCAGCTTTAGGAGTCAATGGCTGAATGAGGACTGTGAATTCCCTGCACAAAGTTGAACATGGACTAGTTTTCCCAACTGCCATAGATACAGGTCATGCAAATTTGGATGCATCTCTTTGAGCATCATTGTAAATTAAAATCTAGTCATTAGAATCAGAAGGTCTGTCTTGCCTCCTTTTAGGTGACTTAAGAGAAATTAATTTATCTTCTTGCTTATTTTCTCCTCTATTCTCTGTCCTGTTGGATCACATAAGTATCACAGCAAGTACCAGAAGTACCATAGCAAGTAGCAAGGATTGTTTTAATGGTATAAATGTATTTAATTGCATCTATAATTCTGTGTATACATAGACGATCTCCCTTCCAAGTTGAATTAATGTATGATTCTATATTAAACTATACTTTTCTTATTTCTTTGTTATATTATGTTTTTATAACTTGGCTAAGACTTTGTATGTTAGCATGAGTAGTTGCTCCAGAAATAAAATAAACTGTGCAGAATCCTTCAACTTCATATTTGCCCAAGCTGCTTCTTAGCTTGTGTTCGAAAATCCAGCATGATTAACAACATGCAGTATGCACTGGGACAGGCATGGACATTACAGAGCACTGTTTAGAGGGATGTGAGATTTCTGGAACATTCTGGAACATTATAAAATGTGAATATTCAGTCACTGTCATTACAGACCATATCTCAATGATCTCATGATGCATTCTGAATATATTTGCATGTGATATTTAATGTTCTGTGATAAACCTGTTCATTCTTCATAGTCTTTTGGTGCTGAAACTCTAAGTGAAAGAAAACATGTGGATGACTAGATCTGTAGCTCTAGTCTTATGTCATCTTTGTCTCCTCATATCTGGCTTGTAAAAGTTGTTATTTTAGAGGATAATCTTGACAGATATTCAGCTGTGTTCTGTAGTGGAATATCAAATATGCATTTCCCATGTGGAAAGAAATGTCTCTGGCCTTAAATGTTTCTCAAGGTGCTTCTTTCATGTTTCCACAGGGGCACTGCCTGACCACGTATGAGTGACACTTCTGAGGGTGCAGCTGCATGCTAGTTGGCTGTGATATTGTTGCTATCATGAGTGATAGCAGTGTCCCATACAAGATCCCCTACTCCAGTGAATTTCAGTGGTGTTGAACTGACCAGCGTAACAGAGTTAAATATGTACACACACACACAAGCAAAAGCCCCGCTTCCAGGACTAATTCTCCAGAGCTAGTGTAATTCATAAAAAATACCCAGAATCTTTAAAGGTACATTTGCACATGGGGAGAAGAGATGCTCAGATGATAAACAGATGGTTGGACCCAAATTTTAGTGGTGTTTGTGTGTATATGCATTGAAGTATTTAACATGCTATGGGAATGCTGGTGTATGAGATACACGTCTATAGAGTTTGGTCAGCAATCAAAACAAGCAGGTTGGCCTGTGGGCTACATGAGTAATTTGGAGTGTCTGTGTACGTGCGTGTGTTTGCAATCCTACAAATGCACTTTGCCAGACAAAATAACACTTCTTTTGTTTGACCTTTGTCTTGTTTAGCACCTGGACCATGCTAAGATCCATTTCTATCCATGTGTTTCCATTCACGCAATCCTTTGGAATAAATCCTATTGCAAAAAGGGTATTGTGCTCTTTCATAAGATTATAAACATTTATTTCAGGGATACCTAGGGTAGCTATGTCCTTTTCTGTCAATGTTATCTGCCTTACTGGTATTGTTACTTATATTACAAATGCAGTTTATTCCCTCTCCCAATTCCTGGATCAAATTTCATTATTTTTTCTTTTCCCCAAAGGAGAAGATTTTAAATGCCTACGTATTAAGCACTTCTAATCTGTCCATTGATGTGAGGAGTAAGCCATCAGTATTTGTCTTTCAAAAACCATTTTTTAGATCACCTTTGTTTTTTGGTTTATCAAATTTTGTCCTAGTGCTCTGGGGTCCTGACAGGCTTCAAGAATATTTGTCCCAGATTATTAGTAAGTGCTGGAGTTCAGATGCTCAAAAGGAATATACCGTCAAACACTTAGGTTAGGACCATAGAGAATGCAGGGAAGTGATGTATTAACCGAGTACATCAAGATAAAGGTTTATTGTCCTGGCCAACCCCATTTAACAGCATGGTCCAGGTGTCTGAAACACTCCCCATCTCTGTGACAGCGGTGCGATCAGTATCCCCCTGGAGCTGCAGCCTGCAGTCGGCTATGTGTTCTGTAGACATTGGTGCTGTAGGTACACACCATTTCTTTAGAGAGTAGAGGGCATATCGCTTGCTTGTTTGGAGGTGTTCCTCTACAGGAAGGACTCCTGCAGAAAACTAGTTGCATTAGTGGCTTTTCTATATTTTCTGTTCTTAAAAGTCCCCTTCTGTGTTGGCAAAAACCATCCATGCATTCTTTTTCCAGGCAGTATGTAACCACTGAAACAGTTTTAAGTACCTGCATGGCTAACAGCGTGATTTGAATCCTTACCAGGACATGCTCCTAATCCGTTTGTGAGAGAAAAAAAAAAAAGGAATAGTACTACACAATAAAATGGTACTTTGAAAAAGAGAAACAGAGCTAATATATGCCTGGTTCCATCTTATTATTTTGAAGTTAACATTCAGTAAATATTCAGTGTAAAGTTAAAGCCCAGTAGGGCCTGTGGTGGCTCTCAGGGAAAGCTTCCATACACTTCATAAGTGCTGGTAGAAATCTACCATTTGTACAGGTATGAGCCACAGGACAAACGATATTATGAATTGCCACTATATCGTGATTTACAACTCCATTAGCTTCCATTATTGTATAGTCATCTGAATGTGATGAGAAAAACTTAGGAGAACAACCAACGTAAAATGGAAGAGTATGCCGGTATTGTAGAACATATCCAGTAAATTTTAAGAAAAGATTCCATTAAAATGCAGTCTAGCAGTAAATGGAATTTGCAGTTTTAGAGAAGCTATATTTTAGACTATCAACCTCAAACTGATGTTCAGATAGCATCTAGTTACCGAGCTGAATATATTGTGTTGCCATAGGCATGTGAAGAACTCATGTATCCGGGGCTTCTGAAGTACCTTTTACCACCAATAACTATACATCATAGGTATTTTCACTTTGCACCTTGCCTGCACTGTTTTCTTATTAGGTAATTGACAAATAATGAAGCTTTATGCTGAGCTAATGTACCTCCACTTCTTATTGTTCTCTACATGTGACAGTTTGGATTGACTAACATTTTATGCATGCGAATGAGTAGTCTGAAGCTTTAGTGAACAGGACTATTGAAAGAAAAATACTGTGAGTTCTATTAAGTGTATTTATTTATCATTAATATTAATTAGTCATTCACTTCTTTTTATAAAGATTGACATTCCTTTATTGACATCTTTATTCCTACTTGCTTCTTGTTTTCTTTACTGAAAGCAGTATAAGGTTTTCTGAGGTCGTTTGAAAGATTAAAGCTGATCACTTACTCTCTATAACACTCAGATTAGCTTCACATCAGTCTTCCTCTCCATTTAAGGCATCTTTTTAATGTCATTAACTGGCAAAGTACTGCCAATCTGAAAGTTGCATCCTTGCCATAAACTGAAAGGAAGGTTAAGCTAATTTTCATCTGTCTCTAGGTTGCTTGTTTGCTTAGAAATGCAATGTCCAATAGTCCCACAAAAATTTAAATAGCAGTATTGCACTGATTGACAGAACGTACAACTGACTAAAAAATAGCTAGTGCCGTATGAAATCTCGAAAACTGATCAAGCGAGTGCAAATAACTTAACAGAGCAATCAGAACCAGATTTTCTCCCCTGTAAAAGAAACTATGTGAAAAATAAGGACATAGATTAAGAGACAGACGTAACAGTTGCTGCTGCTGAAACCCTGTCCTCTGTGTGGAGGATAGACTGGGACTCGGCAGCTCTGGCTTCTTCTCCTGTTTTTGCCACAGCTTGCCTTATGACTGACAAGTCTCACTTAGCTTTTATGTCCTTCTGCTGCCTGATTCCATGGTTGAAGTTGTTTGTCCCAAGTGCCTCTTCTACAGCAGCCTTGGGATGACCCCATATGCTCATACTGTCTCTAGATGGAATCAGACAAAGAACAGGACTTATTAATGTATAGTTTATACAGTACTACTAGGGAAGAATATGCAGTTTACAAGGACGTTGTTTTCTTCTTGGAAAGCTGATTTTAGTCAGGTTTGTTGGTTTTKTTCCTATAAAGTATTTTTTTGATGCTTGGAAAAACAGAAGAACAAAAACCAAAGGTATTTCTATGAGTTGGGGTGATGCAGCTTAAGGGGTTGCTTTCTTGTCAATTTAACTTTTTAGAAAAAAATGAAAAAAAAAAAAGCTTATTTTGTTAGCTTATATTGTGGAAGCACACTGCAAGGCTCTAGTCACATAGTAACAGAGAGTACAACTGCAATGCTGGCATTCCTTTCAGGCAGAGGGTATATCCTGTCCAACGAGCAGGTAACACTTTCAAAATACATCTGACATGCTTCTGACAGAAAGCAGATAACATCAGAACTGCAGTCCTGAAACCCTTTGGCCGGCAGGAAATGGGGACGGGAAATATAACACGCTTTCCACTGCTGCATGGTCAAATACCTTCTTTCAACAATATCTGTTCTCTTAATTCACTCAGCCAAAACTGACATACTGCAGCAGGAGAGGCGACACTCAGTTTCTACTTTTGTTTTGTCACTTAACAATATTATTTTGTTAAGCTTATTAACTTTACACTGTGATACGTTCAGCCTAAATTGTCTGCAGGTACTACAAATAATTGTTTTACCCACTGCTCTCACTTTTAATCAAACCTCAGTGGAAAAAATGGATGGAAAACCTCATTGTTCTTAAATGTAATTACTCAGCTTTAGGCTATTCCAGGGAAACTTTCACATATAGAAGTAGACCAGATGGGAAGAAAGGAATAAACAGTTTCCAAAGGTAGTGTCTATTAAGAGTGCTGCTGAAAAAAAGGTCCACTGTTTGAATGTATTATCATGGTCATTACTTAAAACCCATGGCTATTTATAAGTGTTGAATTGGTCACTGGAGGGAGCTGAGATTGCTCTAAGCTACAGACAGCTGCGTGTAAGCAGTGCCCTTTGCAATGTGCTCTGATGACAGCAATGCCGAGCTGTGAAAGACCCTTTATGGGGCTAGGCAGGAAGCAGGTCTACATCAAAGTTAAAATTGTCCTCTTCATAAGAAAAAAACTTATTAGAATCATAGAATCATAGAATCATTAAGGTTGGAAAAGACCTCTAAGATCATCAAGTCCAACCGTCAACCCAACACCACCATGACCACTAAACCATGTCCTGAAGCCCCACATCTACGTGTCTTTTAAGTACCTCCATGGATGGTGACTCCACCACTTCCCTGGGCAGATTGTTCCAGTGCTTGACTACCCTTTTGGTGAAGAAATTTTTCCTAATGCCCAATCTAAACGTTCCCTGGCGCAACTTGAGGCCATTTCCTCTCGTCCTATCACTTGTTACTTGGGAGAAGAGACCAGCACCCGCCTCTCTACAGCCTCCTTTCAGGTAGTTGTAGAGAGCGATAAGGTCTCCCCTCAGCCTCCTCTTCTCCAGGCTAAACAACCCCAGCTCCCTCAGCCGCTCCTCATAAGACCTGTGCTCCAGACCCTTCACCAGCCTCATCGCCTTTCTCTGGACACGCTCCAGCGCCTCAATGTCCTTCTTGTAGTGAGGGGCCCAAAACTGAACACAGTATTCGAGGTGCGGCCTCACCAGTGCCGAGTACAGGGGCACGATCACCTCCCTACTCCTGCTGGCCACACTATTCCTGACACAGGCCAGGATGCTGTTGGCCTTCTTGGCCACCTGGGCACACTGCCGGCTCATGTTCAGCCGGTTGTCGACCAGCACCCCCAGGTCCTTTTCCGCCGGGCAGCTTTCCATTAATGAGGAGGGAAGAATTTGGCTTGGGTTGTATTGCTTTGTTTTGGTTTTTTTTGACATATCTGGCAGTTTAATAATAGAGCTTTAGTGAAATAAATTCATCCATGTTTGCCTTAAGGATGTGCATATTGTTTATTGTCTTGGAGTCTACAAAGGAAATTATTTCAGTAGAGAGCTGGGCTTTGTGTGTCATATGCCTGAAAGGAAACATCAATCACAGTGCTCACAACAGTCTTTTCAAAGCCAGCAAGAGGAATGGTCACTGCAGCGGGATCCCCCACAGCTCTGTTTCATCACAAAACTGTCTTTGGTTTGTTTTTATCCTCCCTTTGGAAGAATGAGTCTCTGGAGGGACTGGGTGAATTTTAACTCTGTCACAGAGTGCTGTGATTCAAAATAGCACTGACTCCAGCAATGTTCTACAACACTGTAAGTAAGTAACAACTTACAGTTAAAGGAAGCTATTTAAACAAGTGGCAAAGGGGAGAAAGGCTTACCCAGCTGCACTCTGGCACACCAGTATCCATCCCTGCCCTGCACAGGGGGATCGTCTGCAGAAGAATAACACAGTTGCTTGTACTCTGCAGAACCTAAATCATCTTTTCCATTTCAATCACAAGCCTTTGCCATACAGTCATCCAACTTACTTTCATTTCATTTATTTTTCCTATCTGCTTTAGACGATTGTCATTCTTTAATTTTTCCTGGTCTTCTACATTTTGAGAGGAGAGGAACCAAAGTAGAATACAGTATTCAAACTGCAGGTACCTCATGGAATAATAAAGTGTAAAATTTATATTCTCTGTGCTGTACTCTTATCATAATAGTTCCTAATATATCATTTATTTTTTAACTCCGCGGGAGCACTGAACTGTGTTTTCATGGGACTAGCTATTATAACGATCATCTCAGTGCCCATGCCCGTGTATGCAAAGTTGTGTGTGTCTCCTTTCCTACATGCATCCCTCTTCTTTTGCCTACATTACCTGGTCTTACCTGGAATTTCCTTACCTGGTCCTTCAAACATGACTCTTAGGAAGTCCTCCCACAGTTATTCACAACTGGTCCTTAGTTTACTATTCTGACTGGTTTAGTATCATCTGCAAATTCTGTTACCTCTTCCCAATGTCTAAGAAAAGACTGGGGGACTGAGTCTACCATGATTCACGTCTTTTTTGAAAGATCTTTGTGCAAAATTTGAACAGTAAGATTGAAGATGTGGTTCTGAGCTAACCACCTGAGCTGCTTTACATATTTCTACCTGTAACTGTGAAGCAGAAGATTCTGGATGAGAGGATAAAGCCATTCTACTGGCATTAATCAAGGACACATGTAGGTACACGGCAAAACATCTAACTTGTCCTCCATGCCAATTTTCACAAATACATCTTTTGTGCTGGATGCCAGGTGCCCACCAAAGCCTCTTCATCACTGCCCCCCCTCAGCTGGACAGCGGGAGAAAAAAATATGATGAAAGGCTCGTGGGTTGAGATAAGGACAACGAGATCACTCAGCAATTACTGTCACAGGCAAAACAGCCTCAACTTGGGGAAATTAATTTAATTTATTAACAATCAAATCAGAGTAGGGAATGAGAAATAAAACCAAATCTTAAAAACACCTTCCCCCCACCCCTCCTTTCTTCCTGAGCTCAACTTCACTCGTGATTTTCTCTACATCCTCTCCCCCAGCCTCACAGGGGGATGGGGAACCTCACAGGGGGGTTGCAGTCAGTTCATTACATGTTGTCCCTGCTGCTCCTCCCTCCTCACACTCTCCCCCTGCTCCAGCATGGGGTCCCTCCCACAGGAGACAGTCCTTCATGATCTCCTCCAACGTGGGTCCTTCCCACAGGCTGCAGTTCTTAATGAACAGCTCCAGCATGGGTCTCTTTCACAGGGTGCAGTCCTTCAGGAACAGACTGCTCCAGCATGGATCCCCCACGGGGTCACAAGTCCTGCCAGAAAACCTGCTCCAGCATGGGCTCCTCTCTCCACAGGTCCTGCCAGAAGCCTGCTCCAGCACGAGCTTCCCACAGGGTCACAGCCTCCGCTGGGCATCCGCCTGCTCCTGCGTGGGGTCCTGCTGGTGGTGGATATCTGCTCCACTGTGGACCTCCATGGGCTGCAAGAGGACAGCCTGCCTCACCATGATTTTCACCATGGGCTGCAGGGGAATCTCTGCTCCAGCGCCTGGAGCACCTCCTCCCCCTCCTTCTTCACTGACCTTGGTGCCTGCAGGGCTGTTCCTCTCATATATTCTCACTCCTCTCTCCAGCTGCCGTTACATAGCAGTTTTTTTCCCTTTCTTAAATATGTTATCACAGAGGTGTTACCATCATCACTGATGGGCTCAGCCTTGGCCAGTGGTGGGTCCATCTTGGAGCCGGCTGGCATTGGCTCTATCGGATATGGAGGAAGCTTCTAGCAGCTTCTCACAGAAGTCACCCCTGTAACCCCCTGCTAACAAACCCTTGACATTCAAACCCAAAACAGTTGCCTGGTTTGGGTTTGAGTAACTCAGGGAATCATGGTGAGGCAGTGACTTCAATGTGAGACCAGTGTCCATATTCAGCCGAATGGTGCTGAGCATGAGGTAACTGAGCTTTCTGCTCCACTGTTCCTGAAGATGTCCAGCTCTGTATTCTGTCTGCAAATCTCCTACTGCTGAAGCCAAAGAGAGTTTTGTATTGATGAGTGGAATGTAGAGTATTTCTTACACACTACAAAATATATGCAAATGATGATGTACATTTCTGGATGTTTTCAGACTATTATCTGTAAACTTTCTCTATAGAACTCAAATACTGAGCAGTGGCCCTTGATGGAAAATTAATGAGGCCATGGAAATGGATTTTAAAGTACACATAATTTGCTGTACGTAGCTAATGAGCAAGGGAAGACATTCATATTTTTCCCCTCTTAAATGCTCTTTTCAGTTGAAACCATTTTCTGCTAATTAATCTTAATTCATGCTGTCCCCTATTTTCTTCAAATAATTTTTTCTTTGTCATCTAAAAGTGGATGCAAGTCAGTTATAGCTGCACACAGGCATGCAGATGTACATATATATTTGAGAGGTTGGCTTTCAAGTTATCTTATCTAGTGATAGACAGTAGATTCAGTAAGGTGATGCGTGTTATCAATGAGAGTTTTAGTAACTATAAAGTGTTTGCTTACTGCTTCACTGTAAGGGAGCAATTTCCTTTCAACTTGATAAGTTAATAGAAAAAACAAACCTGCTGCTGAGGTAAAGAAATCATCAGGAAAGCTTGAGAAAGTAATAGCAAAAGGAACGCTTCTAGATAGATCTATTATACTTCACATTGCAACAGCCTTTGGAATAACCTAGAGCACTCCATAAAGTCTGGTCATGAATATAAAGCCATGTGCGTTAGACAAATACTTTACTGCTAAGTGTGTAATAATTGTTACCTAGAGAATTGTATTGAGTGGAGGGACTAGTCCTAAGCTTTTCTGAAGTTATTGTCATGTTTAATATCTTTCGGATATATTCTAATAAATTCTGAGAGACTTACTTGCTTAGTACTTTGCAAGGGTGGTATAGAATCCACTAGTATGGATTCATTTGCTCTGTCACAGCTTTCAAAATGTACAACAAAAACCTTAACAATATCATCGTTACGAAGCATTTCCCTCTTACTGTTTGCTAGCTACCTCGGTGTCAAGAATAGTCAAAAAAATTGTCTGCTTTTAAAAGGACACATTGAACCAAGGTTTCTTTCTTTCCATCCCTGCACAGTGTTCCTCTGAAGTGCAAAAAAGGGCAAGGTCTCTGCACCTTAGCACTGAGTTTTAATGAGCCACGCCTTCACAGCTCTCTACCATTTGGAGAACATGGACAAGAAAAACAACACACCCTGAGGCTTATATGTTTTCAAACAAGAGAAATATCTATTCTCTTAAGGTTACCTAAAGTTAAGGTTACCTAAAGTTAAGGACAGTGTGTGGGCTTGGAAGCTTTTTGGTTTTCCTGAACTAGTTGGTCCTGACCACTTTCTCAACAATAATGTTTACCTTGATATTATGCAATATGAACAGCTCACATCTGCCCAGAACATTTGGAGTTTTTAGAGAAGAAAAACCTAAGCAACTCCCTCTCCGCCCCCCCACAAATGCCAAAACATTCAGTGACAGAGATTGTCTTGGATCCCTGGGAAAAGGATCATCTCCAGAGCCAGAACAGAAGATCCGAGGACTGAAAATCTCCATCCAAGTGCTGTGTGCTCAAGAAGAGAGGTAGGAATAAAAAAAGGTTTTAAGTCTCTGTGGCTGGAATTCAAAGCAGATTTTTTTCTGCCAGAAATACAATCTTGAGTGCTTTAACAATTGGGCTACTCCATCACTTTTACTGGCACTAAGTCCAGGATGAATGTACATGCTGCCAAGAGAGGTAGACCTAACCTTCTTTCTCTGCTCCTGGCTGTTTGTGCTTGCATTGCCATTGCTGGGGAAACACACCTAGGGAACTGACCTGGCCAAAGAACACTCCCTCCCTTTTCTGTCTAGGATAGTTTTCAGCTGGGGCATCTTCCTGGTATAGTTTTTATGTCACCTGCCACATAAAGTGAAAAGCTGCCTAAGGAACAGCATGGAAATGTGATGAAGGAAGATGGCATCATTTTTTTCTCTGTGAACAGATAAAATAGCCCTTGGGACTTCATTTAAGCCCTAGACTATCTCTAACACAACAAATTGATTCTTACTCAAATCACACCTACCTCTGTAAAGAGATTATGGCCCATTTCTTGAAAAAATTAGATTATTTTTTTCCTTCACCAAATAATAGCTGTGAAGTGAAAGATCACCACAGAACCTAAGTTTGTTTAGTCTCTGTTCTTTAAATATTTCCTCCCAGGTGACAATGTTCCTGAAGACACTTAATTATCACCTCAAAAAAGGAATCAACCCTAATAATAAATTCAGGAGAACCGCAGACATGATAGGAAAATTGATAGAATACATTCAGTGTATTTAAGTGTTCATGAAAGTTGCCAAGTTGCAGCCTGTGAGAGTGAAACATGGGTTCTTTGATGCATCCCAGACTTCAATAAGCCATGGCAGAGACTTCGTTGTGACAAGGGACCAATTTCTTCAACTGTCTGAAACAGGAGAGAAAAATAAAGCAGATGTTTCCGTAGTAGAATTAAGACCAGGAGATACACAAGCGGAGATCTAAATAATTTCTATCTCATTTTTTATGACACACTTGTGAATTATTTGCATTGTGCACCTGCAATTAGAGAGCAGAACAGATGGTAGAGGTTTAGTTTAAAAAAATAAAGAAAATATTTCTTTTCAAAAACAGTGATGCCAAGGATTTATTTACTACATCTGAAAGGTGTTTCTCTCTTCTCTCTGTAACTGAATTGTTGCTCCACTGATATTTAATGGGAATGAAGTGGGACCTAAGGGCATGCCTATGCTTGAAACTCTGCATTTTTTGTATCCATTCATAACAATCCACAGCACACTGCATATACCCACCATTTTGTTATTTTCTGATGAAAACGTGTTCAGAATGACAAATGCATTTGTGATGAAAACTATAGCAACTACACATCAATACCATGTTTTGAAAGGAGCAGACAGCATTCTGGTCAGAAATCCCATGGTTCATTGATTCAAAACTGTGCTGTAGTCACTCTGGGGTTTCTCACGTTGCATATTGCAAGGTGAAGGAAATCCAAGTGATTGTGAGAAAAAGGCTGACCATTGGAAATTATATTGTTTGACCCATACAAGCTCATTGCTTTTGTTAGCAAGTGCCATGTTGAAAATGTCGAGGCACCGAAAAAAACCCACATTGGTAATTGCTAGAAGGTTGCAGAGATGCAGATTATTGCAGACCAGACTACAATCTCTTTACAGTATTGTGTTTATGTCGGTAAGTGTATCTGAGAAAGGAGGAGAAGGACTTAGCAAAATAAAAACTATCAAAGTAATTAGATCATTCCACAAACATCAAGAGCAGCCTTACAGTCAGGAATACATCCTTTTCTGAGAGCTGCGCTGTAGTGAAACAAATATCATTAAGTGCAATAATTGAGTAAAATACAAGAGCTTGTGATATCCATGAGTTCCTATTAATTCCATCTTGGCCATAGTCTCTGAATGAGTATGTAACCAAATTTCCAGAGTTGTAAGTTTGGTCCTAGTACCATTGACTGGCACAGCAGCAACATAGTGCAAGGTCACAAAAATAAGATATGCCTTTGCAAATATGTATGAAGTGTATAGATTGACTTTTTATATTACATATTAATGCATACACTCAGAAATAGCCATAATATTAGGAATCTTTTCTGGTATTCTTGATTTTATATTCATATTTAAGTAATTAAATACACTTACAGTTAACCTCCAAAAGTGAGCAGAATTGCTTGCCAAGATCCCAGCAGTCTAGTCACAAAGCAGACTAAAGCATTAAGGAGAAAGCAATACTATTTTTAAAGCATACCCTTAGTTTGAGTGGCATTGGTTTCCTTGTTTGTTTTTTTTTTTTTATTCCCAAACCTTTCACCTCTTACTGTGATGACACGTAAGAAAAGTCCCTAAGTTCATAATATGAGCAGGTTTTTAATGACATTTAAAAGAGTTGAGGCATGATTTCATCTCCCTCTTTTATTCGCTTTATCTCAGGAGTATATTTTACAGATGAATGGCTCTGGAATATAGCTCTAGGTCATGTTCAATAAGTAGGAAGAGGGCCATAACTTATCATAATTTATCATAAATTTTTGCCTCTAAAGGAAGATATACAGTTGTTGAACAAAAGACGTTTGGCTGCGAAATGGGCTGTAAAGTCACTGAACTACTGTTTGCCAGATATGAAGTTAAAAAGGATTATTTGCTTCTTTCACTGCAGTAGCCAAGAACTACGCACTCTGCAAATCCAGAGTCTGCAAAAATAAATTTCTGACACATGTCCAAGATACATTTCAATTTTGGGTGTGAAACTTGAGTGCTGCAAGATATGAGAAGTAGCTATCTCTACTATAAAGAAATAAATCAGTTATCCTACTTTTCAAATTTGGAAGCAAAGAAAAAAGATAAATTGTACCTTGCAAACTTTGGAATTTTATATAAGTAGAGAAGCACCTCTCCCCATCCTCAATGTAAATACACAAATATACACACTTGGGTTTGAGACCACATCTGTAATGTGCTGCTTGTACTGGAGATTGTGTGTAGACAAAATGTTCTCCAACCTTACACAGACTTTTAGTTCTGAATTTCAGCAGAGCAAGTGACTAGCTTAATGTCCCCACCATCAATTTCTACCAACACCTGGGAGGCATCTTCCCATCACTATGTTGACACAAGGGGCTGTGCAAACTATTCCTAATCTGCTTTGGCAAAATCAGCCCAGTTGTTAGAGTGAATTTCCCTTGCTGTTGCTTTGGAGCCAGCCTAGCTGACCTTGCCTGTGTGAAGAGTTCTTAAGATCCCCTCCAGCTGGCAAAGTGGTGGGGACAGCAAACTACACCAAAATGGCAATAACAAGAGGTTTGGRGACAGATATAAGTACAGCCACACCATCTGTTTGCTGTGTAAACATCTGTCTACTATCTGTACTGGCAGCAATTTTGTATAATAAGAACACACTTCACAAGCAAAGTATGCTCTTCAGACAAAAGCACTCCTGTGCATCTACACTAAAGCACCTCTGCTGGCGCGGCCAGTTGAGTCATGTGTTAGGTATTCACAAGATTTATGAAGAGATGTAATTAACTTTATCAGTATAGTGACTGCCTTTCCATTTTCCCCAACGTGGTTGGGGTATGGCTTGATATTGACATCACGATGGTAGCACAGCCCTTACAGTAAATATGATCAGATTGGTACAAAGTATACAGACTTTCACACTATGGGACGGAGTCTTCCTTTGTAATCACTTGAAAACTGATTTAATCTTGTGCACCCCAGATCTATGCATATACAGCACTTCAGGCAATATGTGAAATCATAAAGTCCACCTTTTGAAATTCAACAAAACATTTCACTTGGAGAAGTCTCTAGTCTGTCCTTTTTGGAGATTTGCGTAACTTCTGTGATGCAATTTGCACCTCATATATGTTGTGTGACAGGACTTTGCATGGTGTGGAATCCTTGTGTTCGACTGGTATTTCATGTACTCAATTGAATATTTGATCGCATTTTGTATTTTAAGAATAACTTACATGTGTATATGTAAAGAAATTGTACTGCTGTTGAGGTAGTGCAATTTAGCTTGGTAGTTGTTGTGGACATTGGATAAGGTGCATACTACTATTTGAATTACATTCCTTCTAATCTTTCTAACGAACTCTCTCCTACATCAAAAAGGGGCATCTTACCAACTTTCTACCCATCAGGCAGTAGCCACTGGATTCTGTTTCCTTCACTAAGATTCTGTGAGATTCTCTGAAGCTCCAAAAAAGGCCCCATCCTATACTGCCAGCTGCTTAGCATTTTAGCTAATATTCATCTGAACTTAATGTAGACCTAGAACAGTATGGAACAATACATATCATCAGCGGAGGGGACTCTTGTCAGTCCTGTGGCTACTGCCTAGTAATCTGCGTGGAGCGTGAAGTGATCCATGAGATTGATGCCACTGAATAGCCCTGGGACTTCCCTCCATGCCCAGGCCTGCCCCATTTCTAACATTCGGAGCTGTTGCTTTCTCCTGCCTGGGGAACGGCTGCCTCTACTCCCCGAGATAACCCACACAGGTCTCTTGGTGCTCACCCTGAGGAAGGGGTTCAGACCATGAAAGCTGGCAACCTCCCTCCACCATCTGCTACATCCTTTGCAGCCGAGGGCTGAGACAACAGAAGAACAAAAGTGTGGGGACATCTTGCTTTGCAAACATTCCTGCTCTTTGAGCCGTGCTGTCCGGTTCTTCCCGGCATAGCCTTGCAGGCATACAGCCCTGAAGACGCTGTAGTAGTCAGACCCAGGTGAGGTCCTTGTCCCTTGTTTGAGCTATATTTTACCATCAAAGGAGAGGTACCAGCCTCTGCAGTTTCTTGTGATAGGTTTTGGTTTGGGATGAGGGGGTAGTTGGTTATTTCATTCTATGAGCAAATATTAATTTGTAGCAGAGTCTTAACTGGAGGTAGTATGTAATTTTCTCCAATTGACAACATAAAATGAGATTGTGTTTCTCTTCCCTAAACTTGTTTTCAGGCATTCTACATAGCAACAGAAGAAGGGCAAAAAAGACCCAGTAGGAAAAAGACCAATTCTGTGGTGAAAACTTGTTCTTTTTTATTATTATTCTTGGGATGATATTACAGAGGGAATAACCTTAATTTTATTATTCATATATGTGTATCTTATCTCCATTATAAATTAGATGGGGTTGTTTAAGATAAAATCAGAATTTCTCCTACATAGATTTGCCAGCCTTTTTTAAGTAAAAATGTGATACAAAAAAAGCACTTTGGAATCAATCCTTCATATTTTAATATAAATTTAAAATTCATTTCTAAATTCATATGCAAAACTGAGACAACTCTTCATTGCTTTGCAATGAAGTGAAAAAAAAAACACTTTATGCCTTACTAGCTTTACTGTTTTTAAAATGTGGGTGCACTGAAACCAGTTCAGCTGATCTCATATGTTTCCATAAATAAATGACACCTCACCCTCTAGATTATTTTTATAAATATTTCTGATTTTTAATAGTGGGTTAGAATTTCTACTTTTTATATTGGTCTTTTTAGAGGGATTTTGCCATAAGCAATGTCAATCACTGTAACATAGCAAAATATTGTCCGGAGAGACACAATTGATTAATTTCTGTTTGACTCTAATGTTCTGACTGATGACAAGTGACCATGATACTAAATGTACATAAAATATATTAATTGCTGAAGGAAGGCAAAAGCTAAAGTGATCCATCTGGCATTAATCAGAGCTAAAACAACCCTGGAGACCTTCTTTGAACTTGCAATTGGCATACCAGAATGGGAATTGGTTCAGAAGTGGCTGACCATTGACCATCAGAGTCTATCATATCTGACTCATTATCATGGTAGTAAATGCTTGTTTTCTCAAGTTCAGTTTGAAGGATGCTTTGAAATAACATGTAATACTACCAATCACTTAAAACTATCCATTTATAAAGCAGATCAACTGGGAAAAAAATTCCGTTCTTAGACAGAATGTGGCAATATGACTTTTTCCCTTTATTGAAGAATCTATGTGCATGAAAATTTGTGAAAAAACAACAATCAAATGGATTTTTTCCCTGATATAAGTGAATATAAGGCCAAATTGTCTCTGCAAGCAGAGATACTGTAATAATGTAAAAGGTGTAGTATATTTGAATTTCTACAGCTGCAGACCTGTCCTCAGATGAAATTATCTAATCTACACCTGTTTATACCAGCTGAGGATACTGGACATTAGGTCCATCTGTTTAATGCTGTGTTCAGGCACTCATCACTTTCTTATTCAAATATCTACTATTTTGTTCTTGTGCCACCAGATACCATCATGTATATGTGTCATTACTCTCAGAAAGTACGGAGGCAATTTAAACTCCGTGATCAGACTTCTTTTAGCTGCTTTAACAGGGACTCTGAACAGACAGACAAGTTGGGGCAGGACCTTTCTGTCTGGTAGTAGACTATTACAAAAAGTCTGAGACTACAATGATTAGTTTTTTAAAGGGGGAGAGGGGAAGAATCCTTTCACTGACTGTATTTAATAGTTTTTCTGCCTGATTTGAACTGGATCCGGCTATTCTCTAGTAAAGACAAAAATAGGTCCACGTCAATTCTTTAAGCAAATAAGTGATTGTCTTTATATTCATTGCCCTGTGTTATAGATCCATAGACTCACAATCAGAAGCTGTCTTTTTAGCTTCATTCTGCAAAATGACGGCTCTCAAGTCATATATAAATTAACACATAGAACCACAGAATACTTCAGGTTGAAAGGGACCATCTACTTCCAGTTGACCATCCAACTAGATGACCTCCAAGGGTCCCATCCAATTCTCTGCTTTAAGTAAGACAAAAGAAGTAGGTTGCTCTGGTCTTTGTCCAGTCACATTCGGAGCATCTCCAGGATGGAGAACCCATAACCTCTTACATTGTTTTTGTCTGGGATAGAGTTAATTTTCTTCATATAACTTGCATAGTGCTATGTTTTGGATTTGTGATGAAAACAGTGTTCATAATACAGGGATGTTTTAGTTGTTCAGTAGTGCTTACCCAGCATCAAGGCCTTTCCTGCTTCTCGTATCGCCCCACCACTAAATAGGCTGGGGGTGCACAAGAAGTTTGGACGGGACACAGCTGGGACAGCTGACCCCAACTGACCAAAGGGATATCCCACACCATATCCTGCACCTGGGTCGGGGCAACCCCCAGTATCAATACAAGTTGGGGGATGAAGGGATTGAGAGCAGTCCTGCCGAGAAGGACTTGGGGGTACTGGTGGACGAAAAGCTGGACATGAGCCGACAATGTGTGCTCACAGCCCAGAAGGCCAGCCGTATCCTGGGCTGCATCAAAAGAAGCGTGGCCAGCAGGTCGAGGGAGGGGATTCTGCCCCTCTGCTCTGCTCTGGTGAGACCCCACCTGGAGTACTGCGTCCAGCTCTGGAGCCCGCAGCACAGGAAAGACATGGACCTGCTGGAGCAGGTTCAGAGGAGGACCATCAAAATGATCAGGGGGATGGAGTGCCTCTCCTATGAAGAAAGGCTGAGAGAGCTGGGCTTATTCAGCCTGGAAAAGAGAAGGCTTCAGGAAGACCTTACTGCGGATTTTTAGTACTTAAAGGAGGCTTATAAGACTTGGCAGACTTTTAGCAGGGMCTGTTGCAATAGGACAAGGGGTAACGGTTTTAAACTAAAAGAGGGTAGATTTGGGCTAGATATAAGGAAGAAATTTATTACAATGAAGGTGGTGAAACATTGGAACAGGTTGCCCAGAGAGGTGGTAGATGCCCCATCCCTGGTAACATTCAAGGTCAGGTTGGATGGGGCTGTGAGCAACCTGACCTAGTTGAAGATGTCCCTGCTCATTGCAGGGGGAGTTGGACTAGATTACCTTTAAAAGTCCCTTCCAACCCGAACTATTCTATGATTCTATGATATGATGTCACACTCAGCAATAAAAGCTGGGGGAAGAAGGAGGAAGGGGGACATTCAGAGTGACGGCATTTGTCTTCCCAAGTAACTGTCATATGTGATGGAGCCCGGCTTTCCTGGAGATGGCTGCCTGCCCATGGGAAGTAGTGAAGGAATTCCTTATATTGCTTTGCTTGCACATGCAGCTTTTGCTTTACCTATTTTAACTGTCTTTATCTCAACCCACAAGTTTTCTCACTTTTACCCTTCCAATTGTGTCCCAAATCCCATTGGAGTGGGGTGAATGAGTGGCTGTGCAGGACTTAGCTGCCTACCAGGGCTAAACCACAACACTTCGGTGGATGCAGTGCTTGAACATAGAGTTTCTTTCGGGTTTTTTTTCTTCTCCTTATATGCAGTTAGGATTCCTTTGCTGTAATTTGTGATAATTGCTTCATGCCTTTTACTGTGTACCTCTGTCTTCTCAATGAAGTGTCCCTGCTTAGCCCATTTAGGTTGACTGCAGTTAGATTTCCTCTCCCCTCTTCTTCTCCAGGGTGAACCAAATTGGTTTCTCCATGCTCCCCAGTACACATCTTGGCTGTCAAATGCTCCCCACTCCCTGGCGGCCATCAACAAGACATTTACAACATGCATACCTCTGCCACTTTGTTCAGAGAGGAAGGGTATTGCATCCAAATGGCAAACAATTTAAGGGACCTGATGGTGCTATAAACTTAAATGTCTTAAACTAGAGGCCAAAGTGATCAAAAATTAAGCGTAGCCGAGAAGAATCCAAACTTTGTCTGTATCCTTGACTCATTGCACTCTCTAGTTCTTGGGCTGTTGTGCAGCTAAGTATTTCAAAGGTTACGAAATGCATAAATAATATGTTAATAATAAAGTATAAACACCTGTAATTATATACCATCTACTTTTTCATGTTCTGGGAAAACACTATCAGAAGACGGTTAAAACCAGCAAGCTATGAGGGGTCTCCAGCATGACTTGGTAGTGAGTTCCTGAGACTTGTTTTTGTTGTCCTTTTTTTAACATGGAGGTACAGATTTATGATTTCAGCATTTAGTACACTATTATAGAACCATCAGGCACTAGGTTTTTTCTCTCCTGCAATACTTTTAATTGTGCCCAGTGTTTCTACTTTTGCAGTGTTTTCTCTCTCTTTGAGGAGAAAGAGAAATTTTCCACTTTAACTCCACTACAATTTCTGTTGGTTAATGTCTATAAAAATAGTGTAAGAAATAACAGGACCTACTTCTATAAAAGTCAAGGATGGAAAATATACTGACAGTCGTTCATAGTTCAGCTCTTAAATCCATTTAATTTAATCCTCCTCTTAACGAGGTATGAACAGAAATTACACAATTCAACTCAATGAAGTTATAGGGCTGTAAGTATAAAGACAATCAGGACTAGTGTGTGGAGTTAGAAAGGAGAATAAAGTGATGTTTTGATAGAGAAACTCCACAGTTTAAATAAATATGAAACAAATTTTTTCCAGTATTCTAATGCTGCAATCTGTTGGGTGGGCAAACAGCTGGTATGTTTGGTGTTGCTTTGTTTATACGCGTTCAGGGAGAAATGAGTTTGGTTAAGGAACATCTATTCTTAGGCAGCCCTGAAGAGAGGCACAAGGAAAATCTGCACATCGCATTATGTCTCCACTGCTCCTTCTTGTGGGTGATAGGAGGGATGCAAGGAATGACCACGCAGGTGCTTCCACACCCTGCACAGTCCAGGTTCGGCGCACAGCTGCACTCCTGACACTGTACCTAATCGCAGCTCAGTCCAATTACTTGTCACTGCTGTTTATTTTCATACTGGTGTCATGGTTTAACCCCAGCTGGCAACTAAGCCCCACACAGCCCCTCGCCCACTCCCCCTGGTGAATCAGGGGAAAGAATCAGAAGGGTAAAAGTGAGAAAACTCGTGGGTTGAGAAAGGCGGTTTAATAGGTAAAGCAAAAGCCATGCACACCAGCAAAGCAAAACAAGGAATTCATTCACTACTTCACATTGGCAGGCAGGTGTTCAGCCATCTCCAGGAAAGCAGGGCTCCATCACACGTTACAGTTCCCAACAATTACTTGGGAAGACAAACGTCATCACTCCGAACATCCCCCCTTCCTTCTTCTTCCCCCACCTTTATATGCTGAGCATGATGTCATATGGTATGGAGTATCTCTTCAGTCAGCTGGGGTCAGCTGTCCCAGCTATGTCCCCTCCCAACTTCTTGTGCACCCCCAGCCTGCTCACTGCTGGGGTGGTGTGAGAAGCAGAGAAGACCTTGACTCTGTGTAAGCATTGCTCAGCAATTAACAAAAACATCCCCGTGTTATCAACACTGCTTTCAGCACAAATCCAAAGCGTAGTCCCATACAAGCTACTATGGAAAAAATTAACTATCCCAGGCAAAACCAGCACAACTAGTTTAGTCACAACCTCTTCTGGTGTAATACCACATACAATAATTCAAATTGCTTGTAAAAGCTGCATGTTATATTAGCTCATTTGCTGAAAGACTTGTTTTATGTAGAGCAATGATGTGAACTCTGATATTTGGAAGTTGACGAATTCTCAAACAGTAGGTTTGCTTTTCTCAAAATAGATTCTTTTGGCTGTTCTGCGTATTTGACTTAACTATTTTTACAATTCTGCTGGGCTCAGTTTAAAAATACTTAGAAGATTGTAAACTAAGACATTCACGGCAAATGCGGTATGTTATGCAATACATGTTACTCTAAAGCATTCTATTGTTTCAGCAAAGTATTTCTGTATTTAGGAAGACCTAGTATTTAAAATCTCATCTTACTGGTATTTTCCATCAACAATAAGAAAAAAATGATACTGTATTGCTTGAGCTGATGCAGAAATTCCCCCRTAGGCAGGTATCTAGTTTTTAATTCTTCCTTGTCTGGCAACAGTTCATGAATGTACTGTTATCTGTGACTGGAAAGACGTAAGGGTTGGAAGGAAGCAGTATGTTACAATGAAAAGAGAAATAATATCCTGAAGACCAAGCTAGACAGGCATTGCTCACTGTAAGGTGAAAACATGAATTCATAGCACAGCTTAGAAGTTAGTAATACGAAGAAATGGGAGGAAAAATGAACGGCAAGACAAACTGATAACTGACTGTGCAGCAATACAACGGGCAGCGGAGTTTGCCTGAAGAGTTTAAATCAGCCAACATTGCAGAAATGAGACACATGACCAAGGGCTTGCCAGTTTGAATTTTAGCTGTATCAAAAATGGTTGCAGCTCTGCAAAAATGGGGAATGAAGTTTCTGCAGTCCCAAAGCAGTTCTTGCTCCTATGAAAATTAATGATTTAATGAAAAAGGAGAAAAAAAGCATGTATTAATCCCACCCCTGAGAATACAGATATGGATGCACATTTTAGATTTACTAGGGGCACATAAATAAAACAGACACAGGACATTAGTAGAGATCAACTCAAAGCATAATTTAGCAAATCAACAGCAAGAAAAACTATCTAATCAAATTCAGCTATAGTGCACCCTGTTGACTCAACTATATGATAATATGATGATAAATTTAATCCACTGTGTGAGCAGACTAAATCCCTGTAGTTCTTCAAATTACCGTTGGTCGTTATGTCTCCAATGACTCTCAGTGATGGCTTTTGCTGGCTTCATAATTGTCTTACCCAGCAAATGACAGAGAATTATTCCTCACAAAGTATAATTTCCATTATACAATGTCCACTCAGCACTAATCCAGTTACACTTCTTTGTGGTTTTATTTCACTAGGCAGAGCAGTACAACTCACATAAACTTAATCTCCGTTTTTCCTCTCTTGGTCACTATGAATGAAGAAAGAGCTAGTGTTTAGAGATCCCTGAAGATATCTTCAGTTATGTAAAGAGGCAAAAGAACACATAAGCATGAACAAAAATACATTAGGATTTGGTGCGTTGGTTTGCTGATGTCACATATACAGTGGTGTCAATTTAGGTTTCTGCACGGACACTGCTAAGGGAAAAAAATTAAGTAAATTGAACACAAACACTAAAATCTCTTTATTTATGTATTATGCTTTCAATATTTACATAGCACATTATAGTTAATGGTCTCTTTTTCTCTTTGAGCATCTGTTCTGTCTCCCCACATCCTTCCCCTTCTTCCTCAATGTCCTCAGTAATGTTACGGTGCACACATCAGACAGTTCCAAGTTCCCTTCTGTTACTCATAATAGTGGTGTACTAGAATAGTCTTCTTGTGCAAAACACTTTACAATATATCTATTTCTGCCTATACTGTCTCTATCTATCTATTTACATATACATGTCATGTATGCATTTTCTTATGCCTCATCAGGGCAAAGATCACACCTTATACCATTTTCCACAGCTGAGAAGAGATCCATCTCAGTATTACACTCACCTCCCATAATCTTGATGGCAGCAGCTTTCGGTCATGTTGTGTTAACAGCTCCAGTCTGCAGCAGCAGATAGAGACCAAAGGTAGGGCGGTTTTTGCATTTCACATTCCCACTGGAGCGGCTCTGTTTTATATAGGCTTTGTCAGAGCATACGTTCTACACCTCAAGTGCCAGCCCTAAGCACTGTATTACCCGGGACAGAAGGTCTTTTCTGCTCTCGTTTTGGCCATGATTCCTACCCTGGACTCCCCAAAAATCCACAAAGGTGTAATTAAAACGGGTATATTTTTCGTCAGTTTTCCCACTTTTGTTTTTCACTGTATGTCTCCTCACCCACTCCACATTTTCTAAGGTAACCTCTAAGTGTTTCCTCTGACTACATAAACTTAAAAAGCAGACTGTTCTTTTCTCTTGCTAGTTTCTGCTTTTAAATTAATTTAAATATCTTATGAAAAGATCATGAGAACATTGAGAACACAGGATGTAAAAACCCTGCATACAGATCATTGTATAACTCAACAGTTAAAATCAGAGAGGACTACAAAGAACAGTGTATTTAATATAAAAAATGAAAATCTTGAAAATTAAATTCATGAGAAATTTCAGTATTTGGAAAAACAGAAATGCACAATTTAAAACCTTAGAATATGTTATCTCTACTAAGACCTGAAAATAGTTTGAAATACTATTATTAAATCATTATCAAATTACTTATTCATCAACTTACACCGTGCTACAAAGATTTTCAAAACCTAAGCATTGGGTATAAACAGTAACTGTGGCAAGTACAGATTTATTTTCTGCCTATGTACAATCTGCCTACAAAAAGAGACTCTTGGTAAATAATTTTGAATTTCATAAACAACAGACTGTCTGTAAGCACACCTTATTGGTTAATAGACTCATATTGCACAGCCAAACCACTTTTACAGGTATAATCTAATGTCGAATTGGTCCAATTTACATATAATTCTTACTTTCTATCTCATGAAATTCAGCATTTGTGGGAGCAAAATCATACTAGCTGTGATAGACAAGTACGTGTAAAGTCAGGGTTTAGTGTATATTTGATATTCCACTCAGAAGCTGCATAATGTGTTTGCTTTACAAAGGCACTTTCCACATTTAAAATTTACATGATATACATGAAAAGGTATGAAGTCAGCTGTAACTGACACTTCAGTGCAATGCATTCCTGTTCTCCACCTCCTCAAACAGAAATGTCCGCAATTACAGACTGTGGGGTCAGACACAGGAACAGGGAAAGAAGTGCATCCTTCACTCAAGCTTAAACTGTAAAATGTATGTATGCAGCCAAGCAAATGTGGTGTCTTCTGTTTTCTATCTTGCACGGATACCTTTCTGGGAACAGTTGGTTGCAGCAGATCTAGACTTTTCTCCATTACTTTCTCCATTACTTTTCTCCCTTTGCCTTTTTACTTCTTTTTTTTTCCCCTGATTTTTTTTTTTTTAGAATTCCTCTTAATTTTAAAAATTTTTGGTCAAATTAAAGTGCTTTCCATTTTGCACATGAAGGTGAGGACTCAAGGACTATTAAAGACACAAATAAAGCAAGTTGACTCATATCTTTAGGGATATATTTCCTGATCATTCAGCATCTAATGGATGAGGTTTTCATCCTTAAAAATTTGAGATTTTTCCCAGTTTTATCTTAAAGCTAAAACTGACTTGTAAATACCTTGAAATGTAACTGTTCTGCAAACTGGCAGTAAAGGGATCAATGGCTTTCATTTCTTGAGACAAACGAAGAAACGAAATGGTGGATGTGAATGATTATCTTTGTCCTTGATATTTCGCCAGTGCTGAGAAACCTGGTACAACCCTGAGCCACAGCTAAAAAATGGTGCTTTATTTTTCTGCTTGCACAGCACAGACTCTCACTGAACTCACCTGGGAAAGGAAACAAAGAGAATATACTTCTAGGGAAATCTCAAGAGAAAGAAATCGTGCAAACACCTCTAGACTGCTTCCAGACCCAAATCACACAGACCTAGTGTCTCATGTCTTTATGGAGAGGGGGATTTCAGCTCAGTTTAATACAAGTATGTCCATTTTGTTTCCTATCAAAGTAGCTGGGAGAAGAACTCTCAAAAGCATAAATGTGAGTTAAGGACATATTTCTTCTTGTCTTTCACTTAGGTACTGAACACCTTTCCCAGCTTTGCAAGTCTTCATCACAAAGGTAACAACATTTCATAACTCAGTGCGTACAATTCAATTAACTTCCACAGATGGTGCTGGAAAGAATGCAGTTTAACCCTTGGAGTTCAGATTGGATTTCAATATTGATATTTAAGGAGAAAAAATGTAACCAGTACTCTTAATTGTGCCTGAATGCTCACCCACCATCACATCTCAGAAACAGAGTAGGCTGGAAATCCACTATAGCATATTTGCAGACTACCTTCAGAACAAACTGTACATTTGCCACTATATATACACAAAAATTAGCAGAAATCGATATCAATACTGGCCTTTCTTTGTAAGTGGCATCCTTCCAATGAGCTCCTGCATTAATAGGGTAGGAACGCCAATAAAATTACATGTGATCTCTTGAATATTAATACTTCCAAGCCTTTTATCTCATTAAAAACTGATGACCTATGCCAGAAGAAGAGATGCTGTTGCTGCTGTTATTCAAGTCCAAAACTGAAAAAAAAAAAAAAAGTTATATTACTTTATTATGAGGATATTTTAATGAAACCATTCAGATTCTTGATGTTTTGATTATCTCTCCATTAAATTTGCATTTTCATTGATACTTAAAACACATCTACTTCAGTTCTGTCTTCTGTTTTGTAAGTTTAGATGCTCTGCATTTCATTGAGTTGTTCTATATGAAAGTATTGATTTAATCAAGTACATGAAATTCACTTCAACTTTTCATGACTTTAATGCTGCAGTATAAATGATACAGCATTGTACTGAAATGCTTTCTCAGAAGGGGTGTATTCTGAGCACTAGTTTATCTGATCAAGACAAATATTTTGCTGAGCTTCACTACTTCATTCAGTTTGGATTTTGTTTAATACCGAGAGTATGTACTAAGTTCTTCTCTGTCTTCTACAGGTATACAGTTATTTCAATGCAAGTTGAGAAACTATTTCTACAATTGAAACAGAAATGAATTTTGCATAAAATATCCTGGAAGGAATTACCTTACAAAGTTACTTTGCAAATATTTGTACTGGAAACTTAATCTATATTAAAACTTTCATTTGTTTGTTTCCTTTGTTTGCTTCCTTCATTTGTTTAATACATAACCTAGGGAGAACCCAGAATGGAAAGGATATTTTTGCATCTGTGTGCATATATTTATACTTATAGATGCGAATGCAGGTTGAGGTGTTCTCATTCCTTAACTGCATTTCAGAGTTAAGGAAAACATAACAGTGGTTTATTTCATTATCTTGATGGAATGGTGTTTATCACTAGCCACTGCAGATTGTCTTCTCAGGTACAGTTTCATTTTTTATTGTACAAAAAATATTGTACAAAAATAAGTAGATTAATGATGGTTTTCTGGGGGCATTCTCAGCTGCTTTCTCAGATAGCATTTTAATAAGGAAAGGCTTAGAAAGTATAAATCTAGCTCTGTGAGCTGTGCCAAAAGCTACGGTACTTAAGTTACAGACATGAAATTTAAACTTATCCTTCAGTTATTACTGTGGTGTAGCAGGATATCAGGGCTGTACCTGTGCACGCTGAGAGCACTCGAATCATTAATTCCCTGGGTAGTCTGGGAGCTCCTGGGCAGTCATCCACAAGGGTGAGACAGTGGGCTGGCTGGAGTCAGTGGACCAGCGTGGAACGAGGTGCTGGACTCCCAGCCACCTTCACAATTAAAAGTTTGACTGATTGCTGCAGGCGCTCTCCAGGTGGGAACTTTGGACCATTCCAGACAGTGTCCTGCTGTGCCCAGTCCTCCCACTTGTATGTATAAATGCAGTGATTAACACCCGGGTGGATTGACCTGGAGACTCCCAGGCAGCTCCTGCTGCAGAAGCGATCAACTATTCATTGACTTATATCTAGACAATAGAAACTTTCTGCAGGTGCGGAAATAACCTTGCGGGGCAGCCTCTTGTATTTAGGATATGTAGGAGATGTTTTCCAGGTAAAGACAATAGTGAGGGATCATGCATGTGCTGGTGTGGTCACATGCAACCATAGACATCTGGGTTCTAAGAACTGAACAAAACAGGAGGTTCACCTGACTCAGCTGAAGATGTCATTGAGAGCACTCTTGTAACAGAGACTCCCATCACCATTTGGAAAGCAATCAACCATCGTCCCTGAGCCATTTAATTCCCCCCACACACACTGTCCCATGTCAAAACCCCTGTAATCAATGGGATTTTTTAACAAATACTATCCATGGGTGTCTGGGCAAGACAGCTCACGAGCAGGATTGGCTCAGGTTTTTCTGTCAGCGTGAAAGTATTCATGAAATGTCTGCCATAAAGGCAGTCCTTCTTCTGGCAATTTTGAGCTGTGTTTTTGTTCTTTTTAGACAGCTTAGAATGAAAACACATTTGTCTTCTTAGGCAGCTAGCCTAAAAATCCTAAAAGAGTACATTAACAGTAACATCAGAGATTTGTTATCTGTTATATGTTAGAGAAAACATGCAGTCAAGCTGTCTTTGCATCTCTTTCTACTCTGTCCAGTCTATGGAAGCTTCCTCTCATTTTCATTTAAGCTAGATCGAAAAGAAACTCCTTGGGGCAGGGATTCATTACAGCAAGGTGGCTTTTTTGTTCAGTTGGTTGAGGTTTTTTAAATTTTTTAGCGCCAATTTGCTATTACGTTACACACTGGATATCCAGATAACAGTAAGTGAAAAGAGGAAGACAGGTAAAACTGAACTTAAATTGTTGATGCCCAACAAAGCTTCAATTTAGTTTACTTTTTTCTTCTTTATTAATGAGCAAATGCAAGCATCACCTTTTCAACTGTTTTTTTAAATTTATTTTTATAGAGCTTTTTTAGTAGAAGTTGGAACGAGGGTGATACTGCAGAACAACCTTCTGAAGTCTTAAACACACTCACCATTCAAGGTGTTGAATGCAGAAAGTTGGTTTCATCCATTTCGTAAATTGTGTCCAAATGTACCTATTGTGAAATGTGCTTTGAGTCCTCACAGCCTGGGATGCTTCAATCTGGAAAAGAGATATAGAAAAGAAAATAATACAGCGAGGGTCTATACAACACTGAATGACTGGGACAGAATGAATACAGATTTATTGTTCATTGACCCTTCCAGTAGAGGAACTAGGACACACCAAATGATTTTAAGAGGTGACAGATGCAAAACAACTTCCCAAAGTGCTTTTTCAACATTTTATGATTAATCTGTGAAACATCTTGCATAATTGGTTGTGAATGCACTTTTCTCCAGATAGTAACTAGACAAATTCATGGAAGGAAAATCCATCAACTGTTGTTACCTACAATAGTGTTGCTGTCAGCTCAGGGAGTTCACTTGGAGCCTGGAAGGGCTGTCAGAGAGACATGATTACATGCTTCCCTTGCTCATCTTGCTCTGGTATTTTCTACCCTAGGCTCTCACTTTTGGAGACCGGAGACTGAATATGGGGCTCGGCAGCCCCTTTGTCTAATTCAGTACAGCAACATCTATGTTTTTACCTCTTTCCCTGCTTGCCAGTTTCAGGAAGACTTACATGATTTTCCTTCAGAACAATCTCTGTCGTGAGATACTGAAATTTTACAACAGTGATATAATAGAATTCTTGCCAAAAAAACCCTGTGAAGTATATCTGCATTACCAGTCTATTTCTGGAAAGCACTTGTGTGGTAGAAATGTCTTTGAGGGAAGTCCTTTATCTTCCTAACTTTCTGCAAAACTTCTTACTCTAGTTCGTAGGTATTATACACAAAGTAATTGATGATAGTAGTAAATGCCAGCTACTGTTTTGCTTTAGACCAAATAAAGATAAAGTGTTTTCTTTTGCAAACAACAAACAGTCTAATATGGTAGGAAAGCCAAGTACTTTTCATGTTTCTTTTAAAGACATTTTTGCAACAACCTTGATAGAGTTAACTTAAACTGAGATACAAATCAAAACCAAAAAGTCATGTTATTGAATGCTGTTGTCCTAATTTTTAAGTGCCTGCTCATCAGGTGGAACTCAAAGCACCAGGTTAGGTGATCAGAGAATGAAGAGACTTCAGTGTCTTTGAAAAATGCTTCACAAAAATCATCAGACCTGATAAGGAAGCCATTTCAACTCTTCAGTGGTGGCTCACTCCTTAAAAAACAAATCAAACAGAGGTTAATTTCTTTGGAAATACGGGTAGAGATTAAGGTACTCATTTTGGGCAGTATTTGAGGGTGAATAATTTCATAATACTGTAACTAATGAATCACAGATAGTCCACCAGGTTAGAAATGAGCAGATAAAGATGTTCCTGAAGTTATCAACAATTTCTTGGTATTTGGGAGATATGATAAGCAAGGTCATGAGTAAAACAGACCAATTTTAGAATAAACACCTTCTGTGGGAGATTTCCAGACCTCACAAAAAATATTCACATCTGGACTGCACCTTTCTGAAAGTGGGCACAAGAGCAGGGGCTGTGTGTCTCTTTCACAATGCAGAGATTCTGAAAGTTTAGTAATAATAATGTGGGCTGCAAGTGCATTAAGGCTCCCTGTTGTGCTCATTTTTAACAGATTTTTTTTTTAATATTATTTCGAGTTCATCTGTCATGCAGGAGGTAAGGGACAAAAGTGACTCAGAGAAGCCACAGAAAAGAGAAACAGAGAAGAGCCATAGAAAGTCCAGGGTTCATTCAGGCAGCCTGGGTTACCTCAACAGGATTTATACTCTTTTACTACTTTTTATTCTTCTGGCACCTCTTTTTATTGTGAGGAAAAATAAGTAGATTCAATACATGTAATGCCATAAAAATATTTAACTGCATTTTGAATGCACCTATGCACACGATGGCTTTTTATAAAATTGCTAGGTATTGACGCATTGGTTGGACAAGGGAGATAAGCCAAAAATACATGTTATTGCAAATTAACTAGTGTAACATAATAAATGTTAGTGCCTTATCAGTGTAAATATTTTTGCTCAACAGCTGAAAAAGTGAGTTGGTGGGGCTGATTCTGAATATAAAAAAGCTTCTCAAATCAAGAAAGTTTCAGCTGGAAAAAGGAAGAGCTGTTGAGCCACGCAGGGCTAACACAGCCCTTGGGTGACCCTCGAGGTGGCTAAGTGCTCTCCTTCAGTGTTCAAAACCAGCCGAGACGTTCCTGTCAGTCTGCGTGCTGCTGAGCTGTAAGCTTTTTCCCTCCACAGTATGACAGGATTCCATATCTCCCGACACCCCAGATACAATCCTGGGCAGAAAAAACGTGGGTGAGGGCAAGGAGGAAAAGGACCCGTCTGTTCCTCTCTGATTCTTCAGGCCACAGAATTGGTTGGGTGGAAATGGAGAACAGGCAGGTAAACTTGAAAGAAAAAAGTGAGTTATACTGCCTTCTCAGAAAAGATGCATGGCGCTGGGAGGGAGGTGCCAAACTTATAATCACAGCTATCATGATTATCATTTTGCTGGAAATTATAATTGCAAGAAGAGCTACCTGTTCTAAATGAAAATTAAACATGGGGATATTTCAACTGTCCTTTGCTCCCTCTAACGATAAAACCCAAAATTGCCAAGCTATCAGTGGAGACATCCATTACACTGATTATGGATGTTCCCTTGAGGGTTACAATACAATTTCTATAGTTGTTAAACATTCGTTGCCATTGCTGCAGATTGTGTCCACTACAAGGATTTGACTTYGGCAGCGCCAACGAATCCACCTGCATAGCTTGCAAGAAGCAGGTTTTGCAACCAAGTGTGTACAAAATCTCCTGGGTTCAGACCCTATGTCTGTCCCACACACTGTGAGAGGAAGGAAAGAACTACTAATAAGAGCTCCTGAATTCCCCATTATTTCAATGAAGAATTTGAAAAATTTAATATATAAATATCACTATAAAACTCATTCTGTATAATAGACCTTTTTCAAGTATAAAAATCTACATATAATTTTAATAAGTGTACCTGATATTAAATTATCTGCTATGCAAAGAATTGCAATCAGTCCGTTATCCTCAACGCCAAGAAATGTAACTAAAGAGATGACCTACCAGTAATTTTTCCTTGTACAGCTGATAGTGAAACAGATTTTTTCAGTGGAAGGCAGTAAAGCCTAATTTTGGAAAAAACAACTCCTCAGGGACATAGAATGTCACCAGATTTTACAGAAGTCTTTGCTCCTTACACAGCTTGAGAAATTACCATTACTTTCCTAACACCTTTTCTTAGGGTTGGGATTTCTTTTCCTTTCAAAATGAGAGACAAAAGGAATAACAAGATAAATATATTTCTTTTAAAAATAGGAAAAAATTTTCTTCTGTTTGACCATCTCCTCTTTTTCTCTTTTTTTTTCTGCATTTTTTCAAGAAATGGTGCTAATTTGCTTCTGAAAATTCAAAACATTTAATTTTGAACAAGTGTCTTGCTTAAGTTATCTTGCTGTTTTGTCTTTGATTTTTTGATACAAATCCTGGCACTTAAGACTCAAGGATGGACATGCCATGGATTTGCTTGGGTCAGACTGCTGTAAGGATAAAGTCCTAACATTTTCTTTTCTGCAAGTACAGCAATTATTTAGCAATCAAATAAATATTCTAAGGACAGATCTTTCATATGTAACAGGTTTTACCTTCAAATCAGAATGGTCAAATTATGAATATATACAGCTGTTATATTCTCTTAACTACTTCTTCATATATATTCATCTGCACACAAAACTCATTCTGAAATGTGCTATGCATTTAGATTTCTTTGTTCCTCCCTTTTTTCTGTGTGCTTTAATGAATAAGTGACACCAACCCAACCGTGTAACAATTCACAGACTGAATGCTGTTTCAGGCTCTTTGCAAACTACAGCAGCTACATTCATATCAGTTAACTCACTTCATGGGTTTGGGGTTTTTTTCCCTGTCACTGTCATAATTGCACAATATCTCTTTTGTTGGTTTTGTAATAAAAGCTTTAGGCAGTTATTGAGAAAAATGGTTTTAGTTGCTTTGTACATCCTCTAAAAAAAGGTTTGAGAATCATTTAAGACAGTATTTATCTTAAAAAAAGAAAAAAAAAAGGGAAAGAAAGAAAAAGAGAAAGTACACATTCCTGTTATCACTTAAAGCTGGCTGAAGCTTCACGTTTGTTCCAGTAATCAATGCAAAATTAATAATTAACATCCTTCCTGAGTCCACTAATGACATTTTTTTATGAGATGTCTCATCCTATTTTTGGCAAATCCTTGCCATCCATTGCAAGGAGTTTTAGTATTTTAAAGCAGCTTGACATGCCTTACCAACACAAATCTATTCCAGTTTAAAAGTTCTCAGGTTTCCAGAACCAAAAGAGCAAGAAGGAATTCATGTTTCCAAAGAGCTTAAGAGTATTCAGAAAACTCACAGTGAAATGCAAGACAATTTTTATTTCAGATGTTGGGACAAACTTTAGTGAAAACTTAACCAACCTGTTCTTCCTTAGAACCAAACCACAAGATCTCAGCAAATTATTAAGTCTTTTATTTGTTTTGCATCTGCTAACTTGCATTAAAAACACACTAACATGTACAAAAGTTGTGGTGCATAGAGAAAAGCAATATACATTTTCAATGGGATTGAACGTACAATGTCTTTCAGACTGTAAAAATACAAAAATGTGAAAGAAAATGTGGTCTGCATTTTAACTGGAATAAACAGACATCAAGACACTTCAGTTCAATAACAACTGATGAAAGTTTTGAGTGTACTACCAAGTTTGGCAAGTGAATTCCCCGTTTCCTTCTTGTTGCAAAGCATCATAGCAAACCCTGCTGAGAACTGTCCCGTAAAAGTCTTCAGCAGTAAGAGGCTCACTAGTCTGGTTAGCATGTGATCTTCTCTTTTCGCTCCTTTTCCCATGAAACCATTCAGAGGCAAACAAACACCATATTATAGGCAAGTACTACCTTATAATGAGAAGTCCCGAGAATCCAGAGATTGAAAGCCAGGCTTTCAATGGGAGGCTGGAAACCAGCAGATGCACATAAAAATTTTCAAAATTAGTAGTCAGATCTCCAAAGGGAAGGCAAAATTTATAAATTGTGATAAAGTGTGTAAATTAACCCTGATATGAGCTACTGCCTGGAACACGTGGCATCAGGTGGCTGACAAATGAAGCAGCAGTAGAGTTATTCCAGGAACACTCTTAATCATAAAAATGCTGACGAAGATCATTGAAGGAATTCAGAACTTATTATTCAGAATCTGGCAGTCAATTGAGGTTTAATTTACTTTCTTCAGCACAGACAACCCAAATTTACCAGCATTAAAGCCAACAACCCAAGTGCCATGTCACGGAAGAGATTCCCTCTGACTTCTTAATTTCATATTTACTTAACTGCAAATGATGGGCCTAAGGTTGATTGCAAACTGTGAGTTTAACATAGTAAAACAGGCTGTCAGCTTCATAGAAACTTCAGTGAAACAATGTATGTTTTTGTTAATTGCATCTTTGGTGATACAGGATCAGTAAAGTGTACCTTTGAGTCTTAAAATCCATGCACTTTTGTTTGTTTCTTTCTTTTAATCTATTGTTGGTCAAATTAATTACAGAGCATAAAATCAAATCAAAGTTCCTTTATAAAAGAGAACCAGTGTTATTTCATCACACATTGCCGCTAAACATTGGATTTATACCAAAGCACAATACGCTTTTCAGAAGCCCTTGACCTTGAAAGTCTCTGGAATACAGATCACTACGGCCTCAGTCTGCTCTTGGTGCTGGTTTCACTATTAGCATCTCTTCTGTATCTACAAACCAGTCTGAGTGTGCTTCAACTGGGCTGCCTGCATGACAGTTTTTATGTTAACATTCATCTTCCCTGTGCTCCTGTTTTGTTTCAGACAGTTCCCTACCTCCACTATAGCTGCGCTCTCCTGTCGTGACAAGTCAGACATTTGCTCCCTTTTTTAACTTCTGAGACCTCACCGAAAGTAACTATCATTTTGTCTGAAGCCATGACGCACTCCATTCTGACTCACTAATCACTCAATTCATGTGATTATTCTGTTTTAGTCTTTGATAATCACACACAGAGACTAAATATGCTGTTAAAAAAATCAAGAAAATGAAACCAGTATGCTAAGATATTTTTATGTTGGAAAATGCAATGTAACCTCAAACGCAGCTATCCAGAGATGAAAGCAAAGTTAGCACATTTCAGCTAAAAAAGCCAGGTACGTCTTGTAGCCCAGTCCTGTGTAAGCCTAGTGCTAAAAGGAGCATGAAATGCACTCAGTGGGCTTATCCTGGCAAGAAGGGAAGGGTTTATTTTTCACACAGAGTAGTGGCAGCTGTGAGTGGTTGAATTCTCGACTGTGTAGCTCAATGGTAAATGAGTTCCTACTTTTTCTCTATTTTATCTTTTCCTGTGCATCACTTACTTAATCTTGTGAAATATAAATTGAAACCTGCTGCTTTCTGTTATTTTATCTCAGTCCCAGATCCTCCAAAGCAAGTGTACAACTTTACAGATGGAAATGCTGCTGTCAAATGTTGTTTCCAGGACCAGATTTTCTCTGGTTTAGATTAAAAAAATTATATTGTCTGTTACTGAAAAAGTCCACTTTCAAGACAGCATAAAAATTAACAAAACAGAAAATTCTCTTTGAGTCCAAAATAATTTCTTAAATCCAGACCAAGAAGGCCTTTAAATTTATTATTTTTGTTGTTGTTAATATAATTATCATTATTGTTATTTAGCAATATAAGTGCTTTTTTAAATTTAAGTGAGGTGAGACAGAGAAACAATAATCCTCTACATCTGGTAGATATAGTATAGTAACTACCTGCTATATCATGTATTAGTATAGTGTGCATATATATATTAAGTTATTACATTATTAGTTATATTAGTTATATTAGTTATAAGTTACTACATATATTAGTCATTACATATTAGTATACTGCATATATATATTATACGTAAGTATAGTATAGTATAGTATAGTATAGTATAGTATAGTATACTATACTATACTATACTATACTATAGTAACTACCCATTGGCTTAAGTAGTTGTCTTCCCAAAGAAGAAATGAGATAAATGTCTATCATAGGAACCAACAAGAGATTTTAAATGAAAGGTATGATCCTATCTCATGATTATGAACAGAGGAACTCTGCATACACACGGCTTGTCCTGACCTGTCCCCAGCACACATAAATGCCTCTTCTTCTTCKTTTACAACGTCTTTATTGTTTCGAGGCACACAGCCTGTGGAGAGATCAGCCATCTCGCCTCTCTCCCTTCTTTCCCTTTCTCTTCTTGCGTGGCAGACCTGAGCACACACTCCGTTGTTCTTTGGCTGAAAGCAGTCTGTCTGTCCCACCACTGCCATGCACTCTCCCTAGTCCTATCAGTGTGCACAGAAAGGCCTCCATGACTAATTTGCCCTTTCCACATCTGGAACTGAGATATGAAGTATCACAACAAGTATTACCAGCAAACGAAATTTGACTGTTATGGTAAGGAAAAAAAAAAAAAAAAATCCCACAGGCTAACATCTTAAATTGTAATTACCCCTTTCACATCTCATCTGCACGTCTGCTTCTCCTATCCAGTTGTCATTTAAGTTGTAAATGCAGAGAAAAAAACCTGTCCCTATTCAGTATTTCTTGTTTTCATTTTCCACTTCGTTACTTTTTAGTTGAAAATCCATTCTAAATCTTTATTATGCATATTTGAAACTTAAAGAGATCAAGTATTTGAAATAAAAGAAATTTTTATCTGTCTGACAGTACCATTTTGTCATTGTTACAAATGTACTTACCCTGCCTCTTAAATTATATTTCTTCACAAGAGGCTAGAATAGATTATCTAATGGGAATGTCTGGCCTTGAAAACTTATAAATAAAGAGACAAAACTTAGGGCTTTCTGCCTCAAAAAGATCTGGTAGACTCCAGTGCCATACTTACACATTTATTTAAGAATCTAAGGAAGCAAGAAGTTTTCTTGAAAATATGTATTTTCCCAAAGCATTTTTGTAAAGCAGCCCCAAGGCAATGGAAAGATATTCACTATGCAAGAACACACGTTGCCCAAACATCTCACAGGCTTCCAATGGAGATGATTCAGCGTTTCGTGGAAAACATATGACCACAGTACTTCATTCACTCATTTTTCTCTACAAGCAGAAATTACAGAGCCAGACTGTCTCCTGAGATATATTCTTTTTTTTTTTTTTGGCTCAAAGGTACAGTATTTTTAACAATGTATATCAAGCAGGCAGTTCTAGTAATAAAGGAAAATGGGTCCCACGATATTCAAATGATCCAGCAACATCATCTGGAGTGATTTGAGATTACTCTTGCAATTTAATTATCTGGGAGAACACCTGATACAAGAATAGACACCAACAACAGCCCCAACTGCTGAACAATTTAGCTGTGATTGCTATATTTAGAAACTGGCAGATCAGGGTATATTCCTGATGTCCTGTACCTGTGTTGCACTTCAAGTCACAGGAGTTGCATTATCATGATTACATAAAGATCACCAGGATCTATAGCCAAACTTTTGCTGCCCTTCGTAACTCTCCATAATTCAAATTACCTGTAAAATGTTGCATTGCTAAATTGTTAGCATTTTACCAGGGAAAGAGGAAAAGGCAATAGGGAATCAGGATTTCAAACGTAAATCCACAGAGCAAAAAAAAAGTCATAGTATACTGCATAATGTATGGCAAAAACCTGTTGTGACCAAAAACCTGCAGTTTTCACAGTGGAAAACTTTACTGTCTATCTATTAGAACTGAAACTGCTTTGTTCACCCAGTTTTTCTTCATGTGCTAGTGCTTTTTCCACAGTAAGGACAAGGCCCCAAAAGAATCTGAAAGTGCTACTGGAAATTTTTAGGGCTACAGTGTGACTGAGGTGCATCAACTTGCTCTTGAAGGCAAGAGTCCTAAATATATCTAATATCAATTGAATGACTCACTCTTGTAAAATCAGGGAAATGCTTCTGTGTTTGTAAAAACAAAACAAAAGAAATCAAGAAAAATAGAGAAGATAAATACAGAAGTGTTGCCAAATGGAATGCTTTTGGAGAAAGAAGCTTTTCATAATATGTCTCTAATGAATGTTCAAGCATCCTAAAGTCGGTGGCTTTCAGTATGCAAAACCACTGATTACCATTTTATTGGCTAATTTCTTAGCTTGCAGAAATGCACTTTCAGTGAAAAGCAACAGATGACCAATTTGTCAGCCTGCAAAAATCCAACCCAAGCTTCTAAAAGTTGTCCACTTTCTGGTGATTGATGGGCTCAAATATGTTGTTTACAGAAAAGCAAAGCAGGCATTCAAGTCAGGGCAAAAGCAGCACGTGACAAAGATATAAAGTGTGAGTTCTGTCAAAGGATGTACTCCAGTTCCCCTTTACTACCACTTCATTATTATTCACTTATTATTTTATGATCCATATCAGTGTATTTATTGTCCTGTTTTCATATTTTGTAATGCATAAATTGGAAAGGAATTAACTTAGAAAGTTTGAAAAAAGGAAATGCAGTTTGGAAATTAAACACTTTTAAACCATGCACCTGGTCCTGTCTTTTCTTGTACTGTCCACTATTGTCACTATTAAATAGTGCTAAATAATGAATTGCAATGTGCAGGCCAAACTTTAACAAATATTTCAGAATGGTACATTTAATGGGTAACAGAGATTACCTCTTAAAATCTTCATCTGTGTATTCCCCCCTAAAAAAGGGGAACTTCTCATCTGAATCCCCTCTCTCTTCAGACGTCTCATTCAACTTATTATGTACACTCTCTGTATAAATGACCGATAAACTGTAATTCTATAGGAGCTTCCTAATGTAAGCACAATAATCACACTGTTTTTTTCAAATAAAATCCCTACTGCTAGCACTTCTAGGAAATTATTTTCAGAGTATATTATAATATGATTCTACGACTCTGTATATTGTGTTGACCCCAGAAAAAAATTGAGCAAGGTATGCAATGAACAGATGGTAGTAAGGATTTTGGATAATTTTACTGGTAAAATGCAAAGTCTTTATCTTAGCTGACTGGTCATCTGACCAAAAATACTTGAAAATGTTACTCACCCAGAGGAAATTTGGAATATTCAGAGAAAGTAGAAAACAAGAAAGACAGAACAGAGCACAAGCAAATTTAATTAAACGGATTGCCTGAGGAGTGCTACGATGGTATTCATCCAGGTACAGGTCCCAGTAGTTGAAGGCTTCTGCTATATGTATGAGACAAGGGGCTAAGGGAGATGTTGGTAGCAAAATCCCCGATGGCTCCAGTATCCAGATAATAGATAATGCTCTGTTGTGTAAGTCTAACACTTTGCTAACTACTGGGTGAGTCCTGTGCTTTGCCGGCTATCTGCAAGACCAGTTCCTGATAAGAACCAGAGATTCGCCTTAAGAAACCGACCCTGCAATTTGGATAAGAGCCAAGGACCAACTGAGTCTGCGCAAGAACAAAAGGTTACTAGCGGTGATGAAGAGGAACCACTAGCCTTTATCCCCACGACCCCCGACGACCACCACCAGACTGCAGTGCGCAAGCGCAGATGGGAGGGGAACTCATTTTAATACAAAGCGGGGACAGGTCATGTGTATGTATAGGTGTATTGCGAAACTTTATGCATATGCAACACTTTGCTGTATATGTTTGGATGAGTGCCGCACTGGGGCGCGCACGACTTTGGTGGGACTACCCCCCGTGCTGCCCAGCGCTGAATAAACATACCTACTTTAGTCTTACAGATTGTGGAGTCCGTTTTCCGCACGTCACGTATACCTCCTTTGACTGGAAGTACCTTAAAAGTTCTACATTTCTGAAGTAGACAAGGTCTCAGTCTAACTAGAGGAAGAGAAATAAAGACTCAAAGCACCCATGACTGCATCATGTGATGCTGTCACGACTCGGCCTGATCGGACCAGGGAGTCGTAATGGTTTCGAAATTCCCTCGGGCTAAATTAAGGTGAAACGACACCAAACAATCGGTTTAAGTATTTTTATCTAAGGCAGAAGCAAGCTGAACTGGGAAAGCGTTACAATAAAAACCCAAACTTCAAAAGCGTAGTGATAGGCAATGTGGGTTCCATAAAAGCGTTTAGAAGAAGAAAAGGAAAGAAAGGAAAAGAGAGAGAGTGAGAGAGAGGTAGAGAGATGGAGAGATGTCACCACCCTTGGATCCCGCGATGACGACGATGACGGGTGCAGCGACCCTCCGGGGGCGGGCGCGTGCCGGCTCCTTGGGCTGGTGTCCTTTTGTAGTCGTCCCCTGCCCCTCGGTTGCATCAGCCACCCAGTTTCTAGAATTTTTCACGCAGGCGCTGTTGTGGTGAGGGGTGGTCGCAAGGGGTCTCTCGATGGTCTTCAGGTGGTCGCGAGCCCCTTCCTCAGACAAACTCTGTGTGACCTTTTGCTGTATATGGTGAGATGTCCGGCTTGGGCAGAACAGGGAGCTGGGCACCCTCCGGCACGCCCTGCCTGCCCTGTTACCCAGCTCCTCATTTGCACCTTATCACTGCTATGCAGGTCCCATTTACAGCAATGTTTGAGGCATCAACATCACGTTAACTCTTTCAGTCTCTCACAGATGCTAAAGTGTCCTCCCCAGTAAATCCTCAAGTGGTATGCCCTACGAAGTCAAGTTATCACATTTAGGATTAGGTAAGTACGGGAACCAAAACTTTTAATTTTAAAAAAAGAAGTGTGAATCTCAAAAAATGCATAGGCACTATATGGATGTGCTGGGAAAAAACTAACATACATTTTTACTCTCTCTTCCAAGTTCTCTTTGTGCCACAAAGCACGGTTTTTATGATTCTTTGGGCTGGCATGAAGAAACAGCTTTGCAGCTAGTTACCCCTTCAAGGAGATCAAGTCTCATCTGGCTGCCTTCTCAGGTAGTAAAAAACAGAGTTTTAAATATTTTTATTTTTTCCAGGTACATTATTCCCAAAACTTCAGAAAATGCTGTAAAATACTAATTGAGACTTCCTGACTGTGTAGAAGCAACCTTGATCTGTCAGACCACATGGAAGGAATGCCTGCAGGACACTGAATAAAGTGAGCTGCAGTAAACTCAGATTCAACCTAGTCTAAAAGAGATTTATGTGACACACATGAAACTAACGGGATTTATTCTTCTCAGCCTCTGCTTAACATGTGTTTATATTTTTGCCCACATTTTTTGCTCATATTTGCAGTGTTCTTGACCTTACATGTCTTATTTTCTTAAGAAGCTATCTGCAAAGTATATTGCTTGTGAAGGTTTTGAAGCTTGAATTTTTGCTCTCCGGGAAGCAATTATGAAGAAGAATTTAGATACTGAAAATATTCTGTGTTTGGTTTTCAGTGATGTCATAGTTCAACAAAAACATAACTTTTTCCTAACAACCTGACCTTGCTAATTATAAATGTGGGGAATAATTTTATGTTGGTGTCATTCCCCTGGACACCTTAAATTTTGAAATATCTGTAAACATTTACATCAGAAAAAGAAGAGGATTAACCCCCTTGCTTTCTAAACTCCTTACAGAGAGGAATCTAGGTGCAGCTGAATCTACCCCTAGTCTCAAACCTGGTCAATGGTTTTTGCCTAAGGGATTATATGTGTTTAGCAGCAACCTAAAGTTCATTCACAGTTTTAAGGTAGATCGTAATATTTTTAACAGCACTTAATCATTGACTAATCTAGCAGTTACAAAGTGAGTTAATCATGTTTACTACAATTACTAAAGTGACTTGATTACAAATTATGCTTATTACTCGTTATCTAAATCAATACACACAAGCACACATACAGACAAAAGGTCTAGATCAATTCACACATAAGGGTCCAAACATAGATAAATTTATAAAGGCCTAAATCTGGATAAAGGTACCTGTTAAAAATCCCCCTTGAGTCTCCTGAAATACTCCCGTTAAATGTTTTGGCATTTCTCAACGGGCGAAGGGTTGAGCCCCAAGGAGTGTCTCGGCCAAGGAGTGTTTCAGCCCAGGTCCTGATGGCCCTCCAAATATCGCAAATTGAGCGTTTGTGATCTCTGAGAGTGTCCCGCTTAGAGGGAGATTCTGGGTGCAGCCTGCTGCAGTCCAGGAGAGCTCGAAGGGTCTTACTTAGGACTGCTGTTTATAGGTTCACAAGATGATTGGCTGTAGTCATCAGTAAATTTCTACCCTGGCCACTCTCTGGGGTGATCCGGGATAGTAATTATGGTATTGTTCCACGGTAACAATGGTATCATTCCACTTGAGCTACAATCCAGGTAGGGAATGCTTCAGGGCTGTCAGGGGTGACGAATTATCCCCCACTCTCGTTCCTTACCTTGGCCAGGTAGCCGGTGTCCCTGGTATGATCAGTGTCGCTCCCCACCTTAACCATGCAAGAGTGCCTGGTAGGGTCAAAGGACGCTCAACCACCCAACTCATTGCACAATGGATAAAGCCTAACAGGAGTTCCTGAGATCGTAGAGTGGTCCAGGGGAAGGGGGGAAATGCACCACCGTACTTATCCTAACAGAGAGCAAAAAATGTTGACCAATAAACGAGCATAAAGGTGACAGTGTTGCCCCACTTTCTGTTCTGCTAATAATTAGAGCAGGGTCGTATCCCACACAATGAGTTGCAAGGCAGCAGAAGAAAAAGTTGTGGCCCTAGTGCTGGAGGAACAAAGTGCATGTCCTGTGGCAACAACAATAAAGGCATGGAACATGAGAAGTGCATGAATGGGAGTGATGAGAGTGAATATGAGCATTTGTTCCCTTCCTTGACCCAGTAACTATATGGAACCCAGACTGCAGTTAACCCACATGGCTTTGGAAAATTAGATTCATGTCAAGAATCTTCTGCCAGTTTAGCAACGTCTTATACAACTATTCTCCCAATGTAGTCATATTGCAGAAAAGCACACCAAATTCTCCCACTTGTTCAGTCATGTTGGCATCTTCTGCTTCATCAGAGCAGCAGCAAAATTCTGCTGTTGTGCTAATGAACTCTCTCTCTCTCAGTAAAAGCTTCCCACGGTCTTTTAGAGTAGAAAAGGAAATTTGATTCATGGTATAAGTATAGAGTGCCTAAAGAAAGCTATGATCTTGATTTAGAATGATCTGAAATGAAAGGCAGGAAATCCTAAGGATTAAAAAGAAGGAAAAAAAGACTATTAATGAGAAAAAAAGAAAGAAAGTAGAAATTCTGTAAGAAGCTTGTCAAGATGAATTGCTTCTTGCTGATATTTCAAGCATTATGTGATTACTCAAGAGACTGAGTAGTAACTCTGCACATACACATATACCCTATGCTCCTCCCTGGCTTCCTAAAGAGGGAATTCAGCCGTGTGATAGTAAAGAAGAATCACTTGCCTTCAGCAAGATCTATAGTTAATACAGATAAGCCATATTAAACAGACCCTGGTTTTCTCTTTTTATTGCTGTGAACCAGTCCTGAATGCTGAGCACAAAGACAGTTTGGCTTCTCCATTCCTTCCAACTGTGGTCCCCAGCATGTTGCCCAAATACTATAAAGTAGCTGAGAGGCTACACGGCATCTTTTTTGCCATGAATACTTGTCTTTGCCGCCAAAGACAGCAGTATCTGGCCAGATGTTTTTCACAGTTTTTGTTCCATTCACAGCTAACATGACTAAACAGGGAAACTCATGACTGCCTATGTGGTTTTGACAAGGATATTTTAACTATGGCAGTGAAAATGAGTAGCAAACTTGCAGGAACTTCTYTGGTCAGGCAATCAAATCCTATAATCCCAATCATAAATTACATCAAGTTCTGTTCTACAGCCACTAAGTTTTCTGTCCTCACCTGTATTAGGAAAGCTATTCCATTACCTTCTTCCTCTGACAATTAGAAACTACCTTCTAAATTGCAGCCTAAGCTTTTTAATAGCAGTTGATACCCACTTGTTCTTGTGCCAACATTGTTCTTCAGTTTGAGTCATTCCCCTGCCCCCACTGCCCCCCACCCCGGTTGGAGCAGGTGACTAATTAATATGTTGAGAGAAGGTGCTGAGGATGTGCGGAGAGTGTCAGATAACTTCATACTGAACCTAAGATTCYCCTGTTTTCTTTTAATTTTCTCTTCAGGCTCAGTGTGTCCTGGAATCCCCCAGTTAGTTGTATACTGGTAGCTTACCCTTTATCATCAATAATGTTCTCTTGAGTCTTCTTCTATCTATCTGTCAAGAGGTGTGATGAGATAGGGCTAGAGTTTGAATAAGAGTTGGAAGGTGAGTGAGCTCTGGCTTCTTCAAAAATGCATTAAGGACTCATAAAATAGTTACGGCAGCCTCATTTCAAAATGAGGCCAGAGAAGGAGTATTATTTCTCTTCTGAGCTGGTCTTCCCTTTCCACCTTTACTAAATGTCTCAGTGATGTCTGTATTCATCCAGAGTCTTGACTCTCACACTTGACAGTCTTCAGGATTTTCAAAATCTGACTTCCTTGGACTTTCCCTAGCTGAATTCTTGCTGGTTCCTGGAAGTGGGGTAGGGCAGTGAGGGTGGGGTAGACATAATTAGCTCACATTATCAATTATGGTATTTTATGCAAAAGACAGGCAGGCTGTCGTTTACAGGACAGTTGACAGCTCTCCATCTGCACTAAGTCCAAGTCAGATATAATTTGCATTCATACGGAAGTAAGACTATAAGAGAAAGAAAATAGGATGTCACCTGTTCATTTAAACAAAATKGTGTCCATGCATGTAAATCTCTGTCATTTTAGCTATGTTTAGGCCCAAATAAATTATTTCCTGACATGGGCATCACTTCATGGTGTACAATAAGTGTACACATTGTGTTAGTTTCCGTGTGTGCTGGATGAAAGCATCTACCTCTTTTCTCTGGCACGTTACAGAGGAAGCCAAGGAGCCTGCTTCAAGACTGAGTGTGCCATTGAAAGGCTTCATCTTTGCTACAACACATTTTGGATAATAAAGCTTCGCAATCCCCATGCTCAGAGCAGAAGTCACAGTCTCCTACCAGCCCTTGGCCTGCTAGCCCTTGGTACCTATAGCGTCTCTTATGCCATGCTGAGTGCTTGGTGTGGTCAGGTGGGCAATGGGTTGTTTTTATTTATTTTTGTTTCTTATTTGGGTGTATTTCTAGATCAATCTGTGAACTGAATTAGCTGAACATACCCACAGGAGCTCTTGGTATCAGCCCAAGGAAAGCAGCATGGAACTGGAGGAGGGCTGGAAGGGGATGCATTTGGACAATACCCCAGTTGTAAAYCAAATTGTGGGTCCTGTGAAACCATGCTCTTGGGTTCTGAATTCACTTTAGATGTGGCCAGCCCTTGCTCTGTGCTTCATTTCTTCATATATAGAAAAAGTGACAAGCCCTTTCCCTCTTCAAAGGAATGTTGTGAGAATCTGGGAAGCATTAGCTGCTTGGATATGATGAGGAGGGGGGTTAAATGTCCATGTGAAGAAAAGGAGAACGCAGAGCTTTTATATCTATGTGAAGTRAGAGATGCTTTAGGCTGGCACAAGGAATTCAGAGAGACAGAGTGGGGAGGAAGAAGGGGGAAGGTGAAAAAGCTTCCAAAAACGTGCTTAAAACCTTCCCCCCTTTCAGATGTGTTTGCAGCAGGATGCAGCCTCACCCCAGAACAGCAGGTTGCTGCATCATGTTTACAGAACAGCTTTCTCAGTTTATCTTCAGAAGGAGTTGCGTATTTTGCTTAGTGGTAATATATTAACAATGTAGACAGTTATGGTGATTCTTGCTCTCAAAAGACTGAGTTAAAGTTACAGAGGAAAAAACAAACCAGCAAGTTTTTCTTCTGACATGAGTCATTTCAAAACAGTGGCCTTGACTTTTGTATTATTGTTGGTTACTCACATTTTAAAGTTTCCTATTTACTCTGCATGAAAATGATAGTACTTAGGAATTATTTGAATCAGAAAAAATAGGCAGATGTGATAGGCCATAAAGACAGAAAATGGTTTGAGATGTTAAAAACAAAAACACAAAAAATACCCAAAGAGAAAACAGGTTGTCATGTGAATAATACATGGAATTTAGCATGTACACAATGAAAAGACTTTGCATATTTAGCTCCRTTATAGTACAATGGGCAACAGACTGGTGTAGACTCTGACTTCAATCAGTAATGATTTAATACGAGGAGTGAACAGCAGATCACAGAGACCTGAGGCTAAAAAGGGAGCTGCTTCAGCAACAACCTCTGCACAGTGACTTGTCCTTCTTTCCATACTGCTCATGCACCAATAATCAGGGAGCTGCACTGGCTCCCAATTATGACATACCTTAAAAAGTAATAACTGGCCCGGAAGAAACATACATTTCCAGACATAAAGCARGTAATATATAGGTCCTCTTTGGTTCAGGTGAATAAAAACCATGCAAACTGAAAGCATCCTTGGTGCATCTTGAGGATCCATTCCACAACAAGGTCGCCTACCTCTTGCAAAGTCTCTTCCCTCTGCAGAAAGTGCTTTATAAAGCAAGCAAACACCATGTCGTGGTTTAGCCCCAGTTGGCAACTGAGTCCCACCCAGCTGCTCGCTCACTCCCCCCACAGTGGGATAGGGGAGAGAATCAGAAGGGTAAAAGTGAGAAAACTCGTGGGTTGAGATAAAGACAGTTTAATAGGKAAAGCAAAAGCTGCGCATGCAAGCAAAGCAAAACAAGGAATTCATTCACTGCTTCCCATGGGCAGGCAGGTGTTCAGCCATCTCCAGGAAAGCAGGGCTCCATCACATGTAATGGTTACTGRGGAAGACAAAACGCCATCACTCCGAACRTCCCCCTCTTCCTTCTTCTTCCCCCAGCTCTATATGCTGAGCATGACGTCACATGGTATGGAATACCCCATTGGCCAGCTGGGCTAGCTGTCCCAGCTATGCTCCCTCCCAGCCTCTTGTGCGCCTGGCAGAGCATGGGAAGATGAGAAGTCCTTGAGAAGTAGATTACCTAGCAACAACTAAAAACATCAGTGTGTTATCAACATTCTTCTTATACTAAATCCAAAACATAGCACTATACCAACTACTAGAAAGAAAATTAATTCTATCTATCCCAGCCAAAAACAGGACACACCATTAGAACCATTTTACCACTGAAGAAGTGGAAATCCAGAAAGGTCCAGAGTCGTGTATGTCTTTTATGTTGATGGATTGAATAAACAGATGATGTGCATTGCCCTAAGCCCACTACATAAAGTAATGGAGAGAAAGACAGAGAAAGAGGTGCAAAAGAATTAGGAACATGCTGGAAAAATGTGATGGGTTTTAGATATGTTTTTAGTTATGTTGAAAAAATAACTGAAAAAAAGTAAGAAGGACAGAGTTTCATACACACTTGTGGATGCTTGAACAGTTTGTCATGGATGGCATCAGCATAGGGCAAGACCGTTCATATCACCTGGGCATCCCAGAAAGGTTTTCCTCATCAATTTGCATGTGTCCACCACCACCATGCATCCTGTATTGCCTCTTCAGGCCACGCTGCAGTTTCTCAATAACCTACTTGTGCTTTTTATATTAACGATTGCTCTCTCAAAAGTAGACCACATTGAACAATGCCCAGTCTGTGGTTTTCAAGGTATGCTTCCTTTCAGCAACATAACCTACAATTTGATATCTTTTCACAGGCGTTTCAAATACTTAACTGAGAAGACTGAGTGCAAAAGAGAAAAGGGTTAAATACAATCCAGGAAAACGTTTGAGGTGTTTCTTTTTCATTAAACAGAWAAGAGGAAAAGGAGTCAGAGAAAGGACCTAATTCAATACAGATTTATATACTATGAGATTGCCTTGCATAAAGCATGTTTTAGAGGGTATTAATAAGTTCAATGTGAGCATTTTCCAAGAACCGTAAAAATTAATGTTAAAATAGCAAAATTTCCTGAGGAGATGCAGGCCCAGATTTATTCCCTGAATCAAGTATACATACAGAGGCTTMTGGCAAAGCCCTATCCAGCAAAATTTTCATAGTGCTTGACTATTCATGAAAATATATATTAGAAATAACTCAGACTTTTCCTAGAAAGAACATTTGTTAAAAATTGAGATAACTAAAGAAGATGATGATATTTGCTGACATTCAGCCAATTTGGGGAGAGGCAAACTACAAAAATGTTAGTGCTTTCCTGCATTTCCCTGCAAAAGGGTTAAAAAAAAAAAATCGTCTTTGTTTTGAAACAGTATTGTCACCTGGCAACTTACATTCCTTTAAAGAAAGAAGGAAAGATGGTGTATGAGTTAAAAACAAGACTGTTATAAGAGGTTTGCCTCACATCGAGTCAATCTAAAATTATGCTCCTTTATCTCCTTTCTTTGCAAGCAGCAGAAAATAAAAATTTCTTTTTTTTTCTGTTGACCTTTTCTGGTTTAGAAAATATTTTTTATGTACGTAATTTGTTTTTAATTCTCCATTCATACATTTCATAACACAAGATCTTATGGCCCACCAGTGAAGCTGCATAAAGCAACCAGAGTGAGAAAAAAAGAATATACTAACTTCCTTGATCTTTGTCCTTAGTTTTGTTCTCATAAGGGAGRAGGAAAAAAAAGGGGGCGGGGGAGGCAATATCTGCCCAAGAGAGCAGGACAGTTAATTACAAGCAACTGTAAGAGACCTGAAGCAAAGAGAATTGCCCAGACCCTGTCAGAAACTGTTAGGCTTTGCAAATCTAGAAATTGTGCCAAGGAAAATCAAAGTTTTTGTCACTTTCTCCATAAAATGCAATAAACCATTTATAAAATAACTAAAAGCATATTAGGGTACTACTAATGCTAAGTGCGTTGTTATATTGGTACAAGTGTTATGTTACAGGTGCGCTGCCAGTTTGCCAGTAGCTTCTGGGGTGCACCAGCTCTTTGAGAGTACATACGCTGAGCCAGGGCACAAGGAACGGCACCGAACAGCCTGTGTTGCTGAAAGGTTTCAGGCTGGATTTTCTCTTAGCTAGCAAATTCTTAGGATTGTTTCTGTGGAGAGGAGGTATTCATAATATTTTACTTGTGTGAATTCTCTCTTGTGTACCAAGAGAGACAAGAGAGGACAGAGCTTAGACTGTTGTCTCTTCTTTCACTCAAAAAAATGTTAGGGTCTCTCTCATTCTCTTTTCTCCTAAACGCGTTATTCTAAGAGAATATGTGGAATCTTTGGAGTCTTCCCACATATAAAACATTGCTGAAAATTTAATTTATAAGTTCAGAAATTGAGCGGCAGTGGGAGGAGGACAAACATAAACTGTTTATTTTGCACTTCTTCAGAAAACCAGGCTGGATTATCAAAAGGGAAGAGTACAAATGCTGGAATATCCCCCCTCATTCCAAACCTTGTTTTTTCTTTTCACTGAATTCTAGCCAGTGATTCCAAACTAATGGTTTGTCATTGAAGGCACCAGGCTGCATGCTATGGTTTCATTTTTTTCTTCTAAGGAGACCGATGTTACAGGTCGTGGCTTCCCTCGCAGGAAGAAGTAAGAGACTTGAAAAAAATGCACCCTGCAGGACAGCAGGGTCGTGCAGAGGTACACAGGGTGCACAGCAGTCTTATGAAGGCTACAGCTGCAATCAGACTCATTATTTTACCCATCAGTGGGAGATGGACAGTGATAAGGACCTGATAAGGACAAATCAGTGTAGATCTTTGTTTAGGCTGCTCTAATTCCATCCAGTTTGACTTCTCATTTCAGATAACTCACATTTTCAGATTAGGGTAGCATTACTATGCTTGTTATCCAATTGGTTTCATTTACATAGTTCTCCATGTGTGCATATGTCGAGAGGGAAAAAAGTTAATTTAGAAAAACACAGCAGAAACTGTTTTTCCCCATTCACCTTTTCTCTCAGGATGTAAATTTTTGTGATTCTCAGCTGCCTCTTCTGTTACAATGGCAGTCAAATTACATACCCCTCTCCCAACATCAATTAAGACAGGTTAAATAATAAAATCTACATAACTCTGCCCTAGGGATACTTTTGGAGAAGGATCAAAATATAAAGGTCTTCATATCAGTGTCTGGTATCTCTGTGTGCATGAAAACGAAAAGGCATCAAAGGAGTGGAGAGTGGCTGTGGAAGGGTTTAGGGCTGAGGTCAAAGTTTGAATTTAAAAGCTATATACATCCTCTGGGATTCTAGTCCTCTTTGTGACATGTATGTCTGGTGGAGAGTCTCATAAAAAGAAATGTCTTTCAGGCTCCTTAGAACAGGAAACTGCCGCAGCCTTTATTGACTGCTTCAGGAAAGGGGCTTTAATGACACTCTTTTGTTGCAAGTAGTCCCTGCACATCACTTAATCTTAACCATAGCAAGTTGCTCATCTTGTTAAATCCCCAAAACATTAAAAAGAAGTTTTCTACCTCATGACGATGTATCGTGTTATTTCAGTGTTTCTGTAGTGAGTAGGATGGAGGCATCTGTGTAGTTTTCTAAATCTGTGGCAAAATAGGATGCTTTAATTGACTCTCAGTTGTTTCAAACCAAGATTTTAAAAATACTTTAGTCATATCGAGATTTAGTAATTTGAACACCAATTACTTGCACACTCACAGATCAAGGCAGAGCTAAGAAATATCCCAAATGAACCACTTTGCCTGGCTGTAAGAGGCATTTGGCAGCAAAAGTTAAGTGGTTTATCAAAATATTAGTATATGCAAATGAGCAACTAGATTTACCTAATTTTACTAGGTAGGCAGCTGTGACTAGCACAGATCCAGTTTAAGGACAGCAAAAACATTATTTCAGTTATTTAAAGCTAGCATTATGCACAATAATTGCAAAACACATCTACTGCACTTTCTCTTTTCTGTTTTTCTCCTGGTAGAGAGAAAACAGTGTAATGAACAGGATTTTAATAAATGGTAGGGTTGTATTGTATATTGTATTGCAGATGTATTATAAGCAAGTTAGTTATCAAATAATTCTAATTACCTCTTAGCTCCTGAAAATAGTTTATATATTGAATGAAACACTGATTGCATTTGTTCTGCAAGAAGATATAAAGGGTTCTTTTTGAAATTTTACTGTCTTGTTTTGTTTTTTGTGGCAAAAAGCGTTGCCATGGAAACGTGTTTAAAAAAACCACACTTTTCAAAACTTGTGGGATCATTTACACCTACTCATAGTATACACATATATATTGAAGTCAAGGGAAAGCCATGGGTTTAGGGTAAATTTGCAACCAAAAAAAAAAAAAAAGCCATTGTGTCTTATAGAAAAACAGGGGCAAATAAATAATGAAGTTTGTTTTGTCTGTTGATAGCTCTACTAATTAGAAAATAAAGACATTCAGTGAGACTGCCTACCTATCCGTCAATCACCAGCAGCAATATAGAGCTAATGTATGGCTTTTAGTACTGCTTTTACTTAATCTTTTTTTTTTCTCATTTGAATGCTTAGTGACTAAGGGAGGTCCTCAGAGAGTGAAGGGACCTGTTTAACCGAGGGGAGGGGGTTCCCACGGAGCAGCATCCCGCTTCCTCGCAGGCCCGCGCCCAGGGCTCTCCAGGGCGGGCCGGTTCCGCCCCATGGCGCAGCCYCCTCCCAGCCCCCAGCCCCTGCAGGCGGCAGGGGCGGCCCTTCGAGAGGCGGTGCTCAAAAAAGGGGGAGGGAACGAAACTGATCCCTTCTTCGCAGTACTGTTCTGGTGGACTGCGTAAGAAGAGCCGTAAAATTGAAGACTGATATTTAAAGAAAGACTTGACTTAGAGGCCAGAAGAAATGTGGTGGGTTATGAGCTGTTGCTAGGGTAGGAAAACTAAGACAGCATTTATACAGTACATACAGTGTATGGGCTTGGAAATTTTGCAATCTTACAAAAATGAGAAATTAACAAAAGCTATTCTGCATCTACCAATTCATGAACATTGAGATTTCTGAACCTCTGATGACGTCAAGAAATACCCATTTTCCAAACCACAGCTTTCACCACCATCATTGAAAGCTTGGATCTGATGCCACATTTTTCAAAAATTACTAATGAACTGGAGCGTATCATCAGTATTAAGTATAGCAACCCATAAATGTGTAGACAAATGACTTCAGATAAGAGCAACTTCAGTCATCATTTTGAGTAATTTCAAAGTAATTGGAATGAATACAGTCCCCAGAGGTATATCTGTTTCTTCCCAGTATATATACATATAAAACCAAAATGATTTTTCCATTATTTCCAACGAAATTTTCAGCATGACCTAAGGGACTTAGCAGTGTCTCATTAATAGTTTCTAGGAAATTAGTATCTAATAAAGACCATATGGGAACTACTAGCTAAAAAATGTTGATAGGAAATATCCTGTTATTAAAAAAGCAATTCTCTGTGCAAAATTGTTAATTCCACTAAAAAGAGAGGCATTTTCATTGGTCAGATTGATTTGAACTGAAATATTTTGTTGGGAGGTTGGTTTGTTTGTTTGGGGGGATGTTTTGCCTGTACCTGACACATTTCCTCTCAATATTTTTCATAGTGCATCTCCTTTTCAAAGTACCATGGACAACTATGGGGGATTGTACAAGCGTCCCCTCCTTTTTCAAGTGGTAATTACTTTGTCCAGTTCTGTCTCCACTTCTGTTGCACCTCAAGCACCACTTGACAGGGGTATGTAATGTACCACTGGAGTCACCTGCTGACCTTGTGCCGTGGGCAAAGTAAGTTAATCAGGGAGCTCAGCCTACAGGAAGGAATGAAGAAATAAAGTACCTGAACTCTGATTCCTGTGTTCCTGCAGAACTTCTGTCCTGGTTCCGGCTGGGACAGGGTTAACTCCCTTCCCTGTAGCTGGAGGGGGTGCTGTGTCTGGGGTTGTCTGGGGTTCGGTAATGAAAGGAATGTTGATGGCCCATGGATGCTTTGGTTGTTGCTGGGTGGTGCTTGCACCAACAGCCTCCCCTGCCCTTCGAGGTGCAGGGGGACCTGGGGAGGAGCACAGCCGGGGCGGTTGACCCAGCTGGCCAATGGGGTATTCTATACCATGTGACATCATGCCCAGCTTAAAAACCGGAGGGCGCGGTTTGCGCGGTTCGGGCAGTTCGTTCGGAACACGTGGGGGTGAGCAGTTGCGTTGTGCATGGCCTGTTTTGTATGTTCTGTTATTGTTGTTATCATTGTTATTACCACTGTTCTACTTTGTTTTATTTCCATTATTAAACTGTTTTTATCTCAACCCGCGGGTTTTCCTCCGTGTGCCCTCCCGATTCTCTCCCCCATCCTACCGGAGTGGGGGGATGAGAGAGCGGCTGTGTGGTGTTTAGTTGCTAGCTGGGGTCAAACCACAACAACTTTACAGAGGTGCAATTTACGGTGCATGTGCTGCAAAATAAAAAGGTGCAGATCTCAGAACTGATGATGTGATTGTCCTTTTTGCTTAATAAAAAGTAGTTATTTGGCTTTTCATCTGAGGTTATCAATACGTTGAAATTCTGTCCCATGGAAAAGCATTATGTCTGCTCTCCTGCTGGGGCCCTTGAAAACCTGAGACAATGCACCTTGTGTTGTACACCTCCCCCCGCCTCTTATTTTAGTTTTTCTTTAGCACATGCCAAAGTTTCCTTCTTTTCCTAAAGTTTGGGGCCTGTCCTCTGCTGCTCATTAATCCTCATTCTCCCCCAGATCTTCACCATCGCTACTTCGTGGTCACTATAGCCAAGGCTGCCTCCGATTGCCACCTCCCCCAGAAGCTCCTTCTTGCTACTGACCAGCAGGTTCAGCTCTGCCTCATCCCTGCCTGGCCCCTCCAGGACCTGTACCACGAAGTTATCCCTGGCACCCTCCAGAAATCCCCCCGGCGGCTTGTGCCCCACTGCATTTCCCTCTCAGCCGGTGTCAGGGAGGTTTATGTCCCACAGGAGAAACAGGGTTGGTGGCCAGAGACCAGGTGGTCAGTAACAGCCCCCTATGGTATCATCTGTCTCCCTGCCCTCTTCTCCAGCCCTGACCTACTTGCTCTCGCCCACCCGTCACCCATCCCACAGGGGCGCCCCACACACCCCAGATACTCCCTCACAYAGAAGGCTTCCCTCCTCATCGTCCCTGCCAGCCTACGCTCTCAGGTCTTGGATCCATGTGTACAAGTCCCTAGGCATAGCACTCTTGCCTATATCCTCGTTCCTGCACACTCAGTTTTCCCAAATAATTACTGTGAACACCAAGCCAGCAAACCTTGGCTGTCTGCTGGTGATCCAGAACCCCCTTTGAGACCCTCCATGTGAAGTAGCACTTGCTGCATAGCAAAGTTCTGCAGACCCCAGGCAAAATATTGATATCTAGGGAATCTGTCCACATTTTCTACGGTATTTTCTATAAAAGCACAGTAAACAGGATGAATGGTCTTGCATATGAGTCCTCTCTGCAATTTAATAGCCTGAGGTATATCAGCTGTCTAACTACRTAATCTAGTTTCACAAAATATCCAAGAATTATGAAAAATCTAGCCCCTAGATGTGGAAACTGGTGTGAACCATTTTAGGTAGATGAGATTGGTCTAGCTGTACTAAGTATAGTTATATGCAGCATTTCAATATTTTTTTCTTTTTCTACATCTACTAGGAATAATCACAAGATATTTCCCTGTTTACACTACCCTGTAAAAAAAGTATTTCACGCTGACATGTTTTTTATTGGAACTATTTGCAGGTTTTATCTAAAATCTGCTTTAATSAAAGTGAGTTTTCCTCTCAAGTTAACAAATCTTGGATGATACCTCAGCTCCTGAATTCTGGGAACACTGTCTGAAGGATTTAAATGAAAAATTTACATGCTTGCCTACAAGTCATTTTAGTCAGAAACAGGYTAACTAATAACAGAAGAAGGCACAAGGAACTCAGAAAATGAGTGAATAAGCATGTTTCGATTTTTCCATTTCAAAGGATTTGTGCCATGCATTCTGTTCAACTGGTGCCAAACCACAATCCAGGTTCTCTCTTGTTAATGGACTTGCCAACATGAAACAGAAAAAAAACTTAAAAAAAAAAAAACTTAAAAAAAACAAAAACAAACAAAAAACCCAAAACAAACAAACAAAGAAAAAGCAAAGCGAAAGACAAAAAAACCTCTTGACCATTGTTGCATTAAGTTTCAATTTTATCAATCCAATGGCATTTATCAAGCTGCAACTGTGGCTTGCACATTAGCAGGGCATTTAGTAAAAGATATTTTAGTCCAGATTTGGCCTGATGATACAAAACAGGTAATAGAAGTAATGGGCCATTAATTGTATTAGAGGGAAGGTCAAAAGGGAGACATTAATCCATATGCCTTTTTAAGTTACTTTGTGAGTGACAAGAGTATTCTGAGTAAAGCAAATGAAATGTTTAGGGGCAAATAACTCTATTTGCTGGCTCAGGCCAGTCTTCAACAAACCTCAAACCAGATTCCTGACAAATTCATGTGTGACACCTCACCACACACCTCATCCTACCAGAATTACACTGTCTCTGTGAGTGACACTCCCTGGCCTGGTGGTGTTTTCTGATGTGCGTGGGATGTGTTGTTTGTTTGCTGCAGGAATCCAGAAACCAGAGGTCGTGTATGTTCTCGTACCACCTAGACAAGTTCTGATTCACATCAGCATCTCCCACGCACATGCTGCGTTAGAGGTTGCACAGTTACTATTATGCATACAACCCCTATGGACAGTGCACACTCCAGCCCCCTACCATGCAGACACACAGAAAATATATTATATATTGTTTGGAAATGTGGGACTTAAAAATCAGCCAGAAAGAAAATTCTTTTTTTTAAGGGATTTACCTGGAACTTCACGTAGCTAGAGGCAAGTCAGCTCTTGTATGACCAAAAGCACAATTTCACTGCTAATAGAGCTGAGATCCTATGCTAGACATTAACTTTTAGGCCCACTTTCCCAATGAGAACAGGGAGCAAAAGTGCAACAACTGTTCAACATGCTGCCCATGCTGAGCAGCTGTGTCTCTTTTCTCGTAACGTTTATGATGCAATGYTGATGACATAGGAAGTTCAAAAGAAGTTTTTTTCTCTATAGCCATCATAAAAATTCTTGCAAAGGTTTTAGTGAAGTGTAATTTAACATCTAAATGGCTACATGGGTGGTAGGATAGCTGTGAAAACAGTCTCCTCCCCACTGATTGTAATTATTCAGTGCTTTGCAACTGTGCATTTCTTGTCCTTTCAGTCACTTTTCTTGAAAAGAAGACTGAAAGAAAGTTTGGCCGTTCATCTGAAACATGCCTTAAGCAGCGTCCTCTGTGATATGCTTAGAAAATAACTGCAGTGATTTTATAAAAAATAAAATTTTAAAATTTGTTGTCCAGGGTATTAGTTCAGGTGAATCTGGATTTTCTTATTAAAATATTGTATATTAGAATAACATGGGGTGAGAGGGTAAGGGAGGGAGTACGCAAGAGTGAAAAGAATGGACATTTTACAGTAACAGGCCGTTAGAGAGGCATCATATCCTTGCAGACATATGCTTTTAAGTTCAAGCCCAGCAATATGTCCAGAGAAAAAAAATTATTCAATTTTTTAAGCTTCAATACCCAGTTGAATCAAAGTCTGCAATCACTGGAGACACCGATCTGGTACCAGATCAAAAGAAAAGGAATTCAAGGGTTTAAATTCCATGCGAATCCCCCCAGGTTTGGGGTAGGAAAGATCACATTCCTAGGACACGTGGCTCAGCAGCTATCAACACTCTTTTCCTCCTTATAACAGTCCCAGCAATATTATAGATTTGGGGTGTCGGGCAGAATGGGGCATGTCTAGAAGTACTTTGGTATTGTTGGTATGGAAGAGTTCAGTGTTAATTCTTAAATCCAGCCTGGGTGACAAACAAGCCCTTCCCCTCACCATATTGTTGGAGGAGGGTGAGGTTGTATTTGACCCAGGCAGCATCCTTAGAGCACTTTAAACTGCAGAGCTGCGTCCTACACATTAGTCCAGCAGTTACCAGCCTCTGTAGGCTGAGAAAGGCATTGCCAGAAGGACACAGATCTTTCTTCCCCCAAAGATGTCCCCAAAATGAAGGGGAATAATGTACCTCTCCTTTTTGTTTGTGCAGTACTTGCTTCTCTTAATATGCTTATCCCAAAGATGAAAATACCCACCCTTGTACAGTTACATTAGTCAAAGTCATTGTTCTTTTTGGTGCTCAGTGAGACATGCAGGATTAATTAACACTTCAGTGCAACCCTGAAATCTGTTAAGACTGCTGCCAGCATAGAACTGATGGAGAAAAATTTACTTAAGTAATTCCATTCAACTAACTATTGAAAACAAAATGATGAATTGATATCTCCACTCAGCTTTCTCTTGCAGCAGAGAACATTCATATTTAATCCACTTCCCTCCTTTAATCTGAACTACCAAATAGATAGTGCATTATTTATGGGAAAATATTAACTTCACATGGGTTTTGTTTTGTTTTATTTAGTTTTGTTTTTACAGCAGACTATATGCTTACATCCAAATAATGACATAAGATTTTATTAGAAGCCTGAGGAAGCTTGGGTTGTTTTTAGAAATTGGTACATCACTTGGACACATGCCAGGGTATATWATTTAAGTGTATACTATTGGGGTTCTGACAAAGGATATGCTTAACTATATTTTGAATTCAGACCTTAATTGTGAATGAATATCTGTTAAAGTGTGAGAGATGAAAGRGTCTTCCTCATTATTCTGGGGTTTGTCAATCCATTATAACTTTACACCCTCTGACCCATCCAAAAATAGCCTAGATATAGGACATTTTCAGGAAAAGAAACAAGCCTGCTGAGTGTGTTGGAGGCTGCTGATAGTTTGGTTTGAAAGCAGTGAAAGAGGTAGATAAATTCTTCTAAAAATAGGCTCTATTTGTATCTGAATGATGACTGAAAGCKTCTGAGAAACCTCGTTGAGCACTAAAACACCAAGAAGCTCAATCACGTCATCCAGACAGATATTAACTGGCTGAATAAATGCAATAGCAGCACAGAACAAATATYAAAAAACAAACAAACAAACAAATATCAAACCAAAACCCAAAAACAAAGAATAATTTTACCACTTTTGTTACTAACCACTTCAAAAGAGATTTGTCTAATTAAATACTACATCCGAATCTGTAGCAAGAGTTACAAAACAGAGTGAGTCTAGTGTAAAAGAAATTAGCAAAGGATTCAGTGTGTTTTGAAAATCTACCACTAATTATCTGTTTTATAAAAAAAAAGACTCTCATTTAAGCAAGGACTAAAATCTTATTCCATTTGCCTAGCTTCTTAGGTGGTAATTAGCAAAGGTGGTTTACTTTTAGGAGTTCTATAAATCCTGAGCACACAGGGGCTACTCAAACACATTGAAAACATAACTTTACCTTGATAATTTTCTCCTGTATCTATGGAGAGTATATAATCGTTGCTATATAGTACAATTATACTACTATAGAAATTATAGTAATTACTATAGGAATAGTACAATTATATTACTATAGAAAATAATAATTTATTACCATTATTATTTATTACTATATGATGATGATGATGATGATGATGATGATGATGATGATGATGATGAGGTGGACTTAGTGGGAAGCTTAGTGGGAAGCTTTCCACAAAATTCTATTTTACACACAACGTCACTTTGCTCATTCCACACTGTTTCATCTGAAACACACCTAACATTTGAAGTTCTGATGAAGTTGGGAGGTGGCACGTGTCTTTTAATGGATCAGTGCCTAAATTACATGAGAACTCAAAACCTGAATTTCCTGGGGAGACCTGTGAAGCAGACTGTCCTAAACCGCAGAGCTGAAAGGAGCCAGTCGTGATCACAAGGCGTGTTTCCTAGGGATCTCACTTCTCAGCAGCTGTGGGATTGAGAAGAGTATCAGTTCAAGTGGGCAGCAGCAGCGGCAGTGACACTACCWGTGAGAACACTCTTTGTTCTCCAAAATATCATGGTATTGTGTTTCTCTCCCATGTTCTTTCTACTCAGGGTAGGAGGGGGATTTGCTTTAACTTAAATTATCTGTAAAATTCTTCAAAATTTTTGCATTTGGATGTAATTTTAATAAAAAACTCTAAAGCTTTCTTTATGCATAGAAGGCAATTCTTCAAGGACACTTCCATAAAATTAAATAATATCACTAAGGAAGTTGCATTATAATAGAATACTTTTCTAGTTTCCAAATCCTGGACAGACTCTACAAATATATTTTTTAACCACTCTCCACTGCCATGAAAATTTACAAGAAGAGGTAAAGATCTTAGTCATTAGACATGTCAGTTGAGCAAACTCTGTAATTTCCTAATGACGTGAGTCAAAATATCCTGGTTTTATTACATTTATAGGCAATGTAGGCAGTTGAGCAGTTCTAAAAAGGAAACATATTTGAGGTTTTGACTGTTCATCTTTGATTTACTATACAACATTACCACTATGTTATATTTTTTTTTTATATCACTATAACCTGCTTCCATGAACAACATTAGAAGGCAACGTGGTTTGATTATGGAGGGATTGGAGAAAAAAGGGTAATCCTTTCTCTGGGAAGTTCTAGTATATATGTTTATTGAAATTTTTGAGCAGATGCAGTCACCAACTGAGCAAAAGTAAGGGCACACCAAGAAAACACCATATCATTATTATTTTTTTTAATTCTTGTAAATGCATGTGACAAAACAAGCAGGGACAGCTGGAAAAGGAAGACTTCATAGTCCACCTTGGAAGACCTTTTTCTCAATTTACCCTATGTTCCGAGAACCCTACAAAACTACATCTTCATGGACAAAACATTTAGTTGCTTGCAGCTGTTATAGTTTTACCTGTCCAGCCAAATGACAGAGACTAGCCCAATTAGAAAATTTGATTTATTAAAGCAAGCAGCAAGTAAGCAAAACAGCGCTGGGCGGCCGGGGAGTCTCCTGCTCCGCCAACGGCGCGCGCCTCAACGGTTTTTCAGTCCTCTTTTTATGTCCCCTGTCTCCCCGTCGGCCCCCCCAACCACAATCCGTTTCGCTTTYGTTTTCATCCTCCAGCCGCAATCTACCCCGCTCCCGCAGGCGCCTTTCCCGCCGGGGCTGTTCCCGCCGGGGCCGTTCCTTTGTCTTGTTGCTGGGGTTTCTCAAAGTACTCTGCACGCCGCTCCATCCTACCACACAGCCCACACCCTTCCCCATACACAATTTAACATTTGAATCATTATCAATTGCATAACGTTTAGCAGTTTTCTGACAAAGACCTTAGCTAACATTTTAAGAAAATCTCACCAGACACACATCACAGAATTTGATTGTATCAACAGAGTTTGATGAACAAACAGTTCACAGTTTATCACACACCTATACTGAGGCTTATGGGTAGAAAGGGCAGTAGAAGATTTTAAACTAGGTAACTGGTCAGGTGAAGGGTATAACTGATTTCCAACAATGGCATAGAACCACRATAGCATATATTTAATCAGAATTTACACTGAAAAATCATAAGCTGCTATCATCATTTAACTATTTTTCAGCAGTGAAACAAGTTTGAACTTAGCAATTTGTCTTTTCTGCCTTTTCAGATTTCACCAAAAAAGTTTCTTGCTGTTTAACTTTAAATAATGGAGCAGTGAAGTGGAATCATATATCATGTTCATTCCATTTAGAGTGATTTATAACCTGAGCTGGAAATTAAATAAAAATGTTCTATATTTAACGTGTACTGATACTCATTTTACTTTTTGCACAAACTAATTTTTACTCCAAATAAGTTGAATTCAATTATATTTTCCACTTTATTGACCTTTTAAAATACCCATCATGATTACTAATCAGAGGAGGGTTTTTTTCAGACAGGACTGAAAGTGTGCCCATACAAATTTACTATGATTCAGGAGCAATGACCTGTTAGTTAATTTCCCAAATGCATATTTTAATGTTATCTTTATAACAAAACCAAACTAATGTCTTGCCAGAATACTCAAGTAATTCAACTATTTTATCATTAACCTGTATTTGTATTCTGTTACTGGGTGTCGTTGTTACGATACTATTAAGAATGGAGATGAGTATTTACTGTACACATCTGAGCAGCGTCAGTAACAGCAGTGACACTAGTCACAGACTTAGAAGCTGTCRATGTGCTAAAGTCTGGTTATGTGGATCCTAAGAAGACACATGGATGGACTGCAGCTGGACAGATTATCTTTGACTCTTATACTATCATGTTAAGTACATATAAAAATCTTATGGATAGACATCTTTGATTTCTTTTTATTATAGTTGAATGCTTTACAGTAACATTTAAACTAAAAGGATTATCTTTCTTTAGCTGAGAAGCCATCTCAGAAAGGTTTGACCTATATTCATTTCTTTATGTGCCATTTAAGTTTTTAACCATCAATTCATTCAAGGCTTCCAGACTTCAGCCAGTCTGTGTCAGAGGTCAGGCTGAGATCTAATATGGGACAGATTGTGCCACATCTTTTTCCTTATAGTTTTTTTTTTATCTCTGGAGCACAGGACCCTGGACACCAACAGASAGATTCAGCTGATGTATTTCAGGTGTATGTCAGCATGTTTATGCCCAAGAAAGGATTGTAAGTTCTCTTGTGTTCTTTCTCTTCTAGAGTGTATAAAGAAGTGACAGACACAGATTCTTTTCCTGCTTTTCTTTTCCCCTCATACCAATCTGTATGTTTACAATTAGTTTACATCCACTGATTCTTCCTAGTAACTAAGGAGTTACTGCAAGTCTGACTCCAGAAAAACAAAGCAAAGCAAAACCACAAATTTGTTGTAGTTAGGATTCCACTAAATTAGGAATAAATGGTTTTAATGTATATGTGAGATTGAATAGTCTGGACATTATGGCAGCGTTTTGAAAATATATGCTTCCAGATGGCTTGTTTGTTTTTCCTAATAGTTGTAAAACTTTCAGCTAACAAAAAACAGTTGATATCCCTCAGGCTGGCCAAAGAAAGTGAGTTAAGCCATCTCAAAAGCCAGTTAATAGTCTGATTCCTTCTTATTTTATAACAGGTTTATATAGTTACTGAAATAATTTAATGTAAGAATCATTATTCTCTCATTTAACAATAATAGTTGGATTTTACATAGAGGAAAGAGCATAAAGTTTACAATAAAGAGTTGGATTTCCTTTTTCAGGATGACATCTCCACCTACAAGAGATGTAGAACAACAACAGGAATGTCAAAATAATAACTAAGACATATTTTCCTAAGGCATTCAGTCTTTTGAGGGTGACTTTGTTAATTCCTAGAGGTTGCTCCAAAGGTTTCTAAGTTCAGAATAATTTGGAAGCCGCCTGTATAAAAGCTTTGTGTGTTATAGAGCCTTATTAAAAAAGGATTCCAGCTTTTATTATTTGGATTTTTCTGACTTCTGGACTGCAAACATGTTTACCTGTGGAGTATTTTTCTTGTTTCTTTGCATCATTTTTCTCCAATACTGCCATCAAACTGACAGGTGGACTGACAGGTGCTTGGTGATCATCTTCTGCTTCGGGCAGCTGCATATTTCAGCTTGCTCTAACCTTTTCCAGACAACCCTGAAAATAGCTAACAACCATCCTCACAACCTAGAAGTGTCTATGAGACAAGTCACCACCATCTAAAAGAAAGTACCTACCAGGTCTGCTTAAGCATTATATGAGTGACAAGTATTGACCCAGAATAAATGCTTCCTCACCTGGTTAAAAGACCCATTGAAGACATTTTTTAATTAACCTAGATAACAGGTTAATCTTCTGTTGTAGAATTCATAGCACTTCACAAATCCTTCTTCTTGTGTTCAGAAAACTGCTTCAGTTTTCTATTATTTGTTCTCTCTTATTCAGTAAATAAACCACCTCTTTATGTTAATAGAGATTTGAAATACCACTGTTTACAGTATGCTTTGGTTTCTTTCAAGACATTTCAATATCATTTAGGATGTATTTTTATTCTTCTAAGTAAAGAAAAATGTATTATCCTATCTAACAACATGCTTATATTCCTTTTAATTTCTTTTTCTTTATATTTAAAGGCAATCAAAAATAAATTTGAATCTAACAAAATTAAGAAAAATCAGTCTACAGTAGAATGCTGTGTTGTTAGAAATGGGAGAACAATAATGTTCAAAACCAAAAAGTATTAGGGAAAAAATTTGTCTTTAGGTCAAACAAAAAATTGAGGGAGAGGAGAAGGGGGGCGGGAGGAGAAAGGGAAGGGGAAGGAAAAGAAAAATATTTAATTTGGTCACTTCAAAAGACATGTAATATATTAGGTGTAATGTAATTTTTAGCTCTAGCTTGAATTTCAAAAAGACATTTATGGTGAATTTAGCTTAAAATTGACAAAAGCAAAACCAATTTCACATTTCATAAATGAAATGTTTTTCTCCTGTTTTTTTTTTTTGTAGAACAAGACACCAAATTTCACCCACACTCATGCATTCCTTTAGACACTTGAGATTATATTTTATCAAACAAAGCTCATCCATCTTATGGTGTACTGAACTTTGTTCTTAGAAAATTATTTTTTACTCATTTTATTTATTCTATTGTATAAGTATGAAGAGGTTTGAAATATAGAATGTAAAAATGTTTTTTACAACAGAAAGACTTACCTGCAGCTGAAGAAAAAATTAACTGCAAAGTTAATAATTAACAAAGGCATACTTTTATGCTAAATTGTGGATATATCTTTTAAATGGCAGAGCAATCATAACCTGTCATAACGAATGTTAATATAAATATAAATGTTGGTAGACACGGCTCTACTCTCATTTGAAAAGCGATCAATTAACGTAGCAAAGAACTTTGACATTTGGTCAGCTCATGACAGCCAGTGATTGCTGGTTCTGAAATGATGCCCTAAATGTATTGTTCAAAGTGGGAATTTATGTGGGTTTGGAGACTGAGAAGGTAGAACAATCACTTTACTTGGATCTGTGAGCAAGACAAATTAAAAATTCAAATTCCAGTGATATATTTCAGAGATCTGGTGGTGAAAACGTACTAATATCCCAGGAACACACCTAATGTCTTATTAGCACGTCCATAATAAAAAATGTGAGGCAGTCAAACAACCATGGCACCAGCATCCCACAGCCCACATTGGCTTAAGTACATCTTTCCCCCTGAGCTCTATCCCTCCAGCACATGGGATTCACAGCTCATGTGTCAAGGGTGATCAACCACTTAAGCAAGCAGGTGCAAACCCATTAACCAACCAGGCTTCATTTTCCCAGCAAAAGAGCTATGGTATTTTTAGAGAAGTCATCAACAACACACAGAAATTAGAAAAAAAAAAMCACGTGTCTATCTTATACTGGCAGTACTTGCAAGTTTTTGTCTATTTGAGCATTTGTGAACATACTCAGGCATTTGAGGAACTCAAAAAAGTTCCAACTGGCTTGCTTATAAGGGGTTCTACCACTTTTTCCAGATAGCTAACAAATCTGCTCTGGCAAACAATAAAAGTCTTCATTAAGACATTTCTTCCTTCTTCTTCTGAAATTCATTGCTGAAAAATATGTTTGGATAACAGCCACCCATTTTCTAAATGGACTTCCCTTTGAACAGAGGACTGCAGACGTTAATGAATGGCTGCTGCTTACCGTGTGCTTACCGTCTTGGACTGTCCATCCATAGAGGAGGTTAAAAGCTATGTCCAGTAATCACTTGGGACCAAGCAGGCTGATGAAGAAACTCATCATTCGTTCTCTGAGATCTAGATGAGATCAGCATCCTGCAAAGCCAAAATTGCTTCCAGCTGACTTATGGCAAAAACTACTGCAGATTACATTCACATAAAGCTAAGGAAAGAGCACCAAATGTGCACATTCAGTACGTACCATCCAATGCAAAGAGAGAACTTCAGTCCTTATAATCTATGTATAGCTCCTCTAAGGGGTTAAGTGAACAACAGAAGGATTAATGGTACGAAATAACTTTTACATSGCATGGTTCTTGTACTGCTTCAGGCAATCCCTGTGTACTCAGGAAAGCACTTTAGAAAGCTCTTGAAAGTGGTCCTGAATTGAGGCCATGGAGAGCCCTTCCAGAGCAGGAGCTTAGTGAGTCAATATTGGTTTCAGATTAATGCACTGTATATAACTGTTTTATTTGCAATTGTAAAGGCCATCAACAGTCACTGTTGAAATTAACATTGCTAACAAAGGATTTAAACAAGGACACCATGTCGGGGTGAAAAATAACAACAAACAAAAAAGAGTAGTCTCAGATACAGCAACATGAAAGCAGCTGTTGATTGCAGAAGTAAAAGGAAGCTGTTGTTAAGGAGTACTAAACTTACTGAATTAGTCTTTCTGAATGACATATTAAGTCACAAAAATCATATAAAGGAGAAAAGCTAGTTTTGGCATTAAGTAAAACTCTGTATATGAATATGTACAGATACACCTATATGAATATAATCTTTCCCCCGTCCCCCTAGAGCCCTTGCTTCAGCCCTGGCCTTTCCCTCTCTTTTCATCCCCACTTTAAGTTGGCTTGAGCACATCTGCAGAAAACATCAAACATCTGTTTCGTTCTTTTGTTATATCGACCTCTCAACCATCATCGTCATGTAAATGTTAGGGCAAAGGCATGTAAGGTCTTTAAACTTTCAGTGAGCCTCAAAATACTGGTTTGGGGAAATATTTTTTCTAGAATTCCTTTGAACCATTTTAAAAGATGATGCAGGTTGATTTGATAAAGCTTTCAGGATCCTCCACTTTGGCTATGTTTCTAGAAACAGTGTTTAGGAAATTTCTGCATTCTTAAGACCTTGGGCTTGTATCATCAAATATGTGTCATTTTTAGACACCATTTAATTAATGCTAATCAGGGGGAAGCTGTTTCTCAGAAAACTGTCTTCAACATTTTAGAAGCATATTCTTTCCCTGAGAAATAAGATGAGCCATTTTCCTATCTCGTATAACTCAGGGGAAAAAAACCACAAACCAAACCATCATTAATTTAGCCTGGCAACATTCACTGAATTATTAAGGTAATTAGAGATCAATGTCTGTCTGCATCCAGTCCTCAAAAAATGCAGACATCCACTTTTGCTTCTGTGATAATGGTGAGTATGGCCACAATCCAGGTAGCAACTCGGCAGTTTAATAGATCATCAYATTTATATTTGTCAAAGGAAATTCATATCTGATGGAGGTGGTTGGATGGCATTCATCAACTAAACTAAGAATATCAGCTGACTTCTTAATTTGTTTTGGTTAGCAAATCAGGAATTTGGGTAAATACTGTTTGGTTATATCCAAGAGATGCACATATTTGCCAAGAATCCAGACCGACCACTTACTAGCAACAAGAGTTTGGTACTTTATGTGTCTCTTCCTTTCAGAAGCAGCATAGGCGACCATCACACAGCTCGGCCTCACCTTGATGAGGCTCTTCAGGTGCAGCCTGACCTACTGCTTTGCGTTCCTGTGCTTGACCATGTTCCTGTTTGGGCCGGCTCCTGTGTATCGAGAGCAATCCGTAGTTGTTGCCAGACTGTGTAAGGACCTCGGGGGATCCTGAGAGGTCCTGCGGGACTATTGGCACTGTCTGCATTGTCACAGTCAGTTGGATCAGTGTTCRCCCATGTAGAAATCAGATCTAGGTTTTAATGTGTAGCTCTAGGCAGGTCAACCCATACAGGCCAGAAATTACATTTGTGGTCAGATAACATTTTGATCTAAAACCCTTTTAGGATCTCTGATTTGCCACAAAAGCATGCCCTGAGAAACATCTGACTCAACTGTTTTCAGAAATACAGCTGACCAGCCAAATATTTTTTTCATGATCCTTATTTGAGGGACTGAACTTTTTCACGGAATAATAGCAGGCAGAGAATAATGGAAAGGAAATAATGAATACTACTTTTCCACAATGAATTCATTAACCTTTATAATGCTCACAAGATTTAATTGGCCAAGTGCCATATTAGTGACCTGAGTGGCTTTTAATTCCCGACTGTGAACACTTTTCTTGTCAGGAATAGATGAAGCTGAGCAGATCAATTTTAAACTTGGCCAAGTACAGCGAGGCATTTGGAACCAGGCATCTAAACAAGTGACTCTATTTTAAAATGTGCTGAGTATCTGTGATTATTATTGACAAACATGGGGATTGCAACACTCAGCAGCCCTTGCAATCAAACCCCTTATTTAGGTACCTAGAAGCAGACATAAGTGGTAATTTTCTCTGCACCTTCTTTTATTAATTTCTCCCATATGATGCTGTCTACAGAGAAAAAAAGTAAAAGATTTTATAGGTTGCAGTTGTGCAAGACTTCATTTGATCTATAGTACATGACGGTAACCATCCACCAACACTAAGTTCAGCAACTGATTTTAATTTCAATATTTTAACTAAAACTCAGTCTTATCAAACTTTGTGGAGGTGATGACCTTGATGAGAAAAGACCTATCCTGGGATCTGGTTTTGTGTTCTTATTTAATCTTTTATTTCTATTTTTAGTAAAATGGATTATCTCATGATTTCCAATAAACTTCATAGCCCAATAGTGAACAGCAATGTAGAGAAAAAAAATGGATTAAAAATGACAACAATTTTTTTTTTTCCCACATTTGAGACATAAGCCAGGCTTTTGCTAAAGCATCTCTCCTCTTTACTCCGACCTGTACTGCTTAGTGCTTCTTTTCTGGAATGGAATTATGCTTTGATTTTTGGTAAAGTGATACACCACCAGTTAAAGACAACTGTCAATTTTACCTTACCATGCTGACAGAGTTAGGACTCTCTTAAAATTCTGATTCAATTTAAATCGAACACTGTGCAAATTGTTTCGGACATCAAAAGTTTGATGGTTCTTGCCCAGTGGAAGTAATGTTTTCGGCGGGGAGCTTCCTTGAGAGGGACTGCTGTTCTGGTTAATGTTTCCACTTTATGTTCTTGTCTTTACAGGAGCTCTACCTCAGCAACATACAGGAAAAGTAACACCGAAGCAGAAATGTTTTGTTTGCAACATGAAGCAGAATTTTAGGTTAGTAATTGCTCTTACCTAAACTGATTGTGTTGTAACAGGGACTATTTGTTACTTCTCAGAACTATTTTCTGAAGGATATGAGGCCAGACAGCTGAGCAATTACATAAAAATTGGTTGATCATCAACAGCCTGTTTCACGTCCATCCAATCATTTCAGTTTATAGCAAGTAAAATGCTTGCTTTCACATTTTCAGAAGTTATTTGCTACAGAGCCATTAGAAATTGGATAGCCAGGAGGACAGATATCTAAGGTTGTAGTGTAAAACTAAAGTGAATCAAAGATTGCTCTCTGATTATTCAGCAACAGCTAATTCCAGTGACTAAAATTTTTGTCACAGCAAAAATAATGAAACTRGAATGCACAAAATCAGCTCAAATCTAGAGCCAGTATAACCTGGAGGATCAATGTTCAGTTTGTATATGTGCCCRATACCATAAAACAAACCAAGAGAAAACTGCCTAGTGGGATGAGGTCCTGACTGTCCTTCCCCACTGTTTGCAGTGTCAGTTCAGTTTAACAACACATATGATTACCCTTCAAGGGATGGTATTAGGGTGCTGTAGTTTACAGCTCCACTCAGGCAATAGCTTGCCTCTCTACTTTCCAGGTCATGTTGGAGAACATCACTTCTGGAGCATCATCCTGCACTCCAGCCACAAAAGCACGATGTTTAGATGTTGCATAAACGTTTTCTTTTGTTTTTAGTTTTTCTACCATGAAAAAAGATTAATTCTGAACACATTGTCATTTTGTTCTCACTCCATGAAGAGCAAACAACCCTCTTCCTCCTCTGTCTTTAAAACCTGGGGAAAGTGGAGTTGTTGCAAAATCACCAGATTTGATTAAAATGGAGAATTGAATAGAGGAGTTATGTTTGAATCTTGTAGCTTTAGGAACCATATTAGTTAGTCATTATATTTGTGAAGTTTAATGCTTTGCTAGCTGTAGTGTGCGTTCGGTGCTTCTCAGATATTCACAAGGCCAGTTCCTGACGTTCCTGATAAGAACTAAGAACTTGCAAGATTGATGCTTAGTTATTGGTAAGATTGATGAGCTATTGTGGAAATCAACTGATGCCTTAAGAAACCAGTTGAAACAAACCCTTCGGTTCGGATAAGAGCCAAGGAGTAACTGAGTCTGTGCAAGAACAAAAGGTTACTAGCGGTGACGAAGAGGAACCACTAGCCTTCATCCYCACGACCCCCCACCGACGACCACCACCAGGCGGCAATGCGCAAGCGCAAGTGGGAGGGGAACTCATTTTAATGTGAAGCGGGGACAGGTCATGCCTATGTGTAGGCGTGTTGTGTAACCTGATGTATATGCAATGCTTTGCTGTATATATTTGTAGTGAATACTGCATTGGGTGGAACACGTTTGAGGAGGAGTTATGCCCCGTGTTCCCGGCGCCAAGAATAAAGAATGCCTGCTTTTTAACATTACATTGGTGTTACGAGGTTTATTCCCGATTTCGGTGACAGAGTCAGTTTCTCCACTGTTTTCTGCTTCTGATACCACTTCACTCTTCACATGCTACATGTAAAATAACCACATACTACATACAAAACAGCACCTTGCTCTTATCAAATAGTGTTAAAGAAGAGACTAAAGGATTTTCATGGCAGCAGTTGAATAAATCCTGAATCCACTGACATAAAGAGAAAAAAACTTTCACTTGTATTCAACACAACTATTATTCCACCCTGTATTTTTAACCAACATTTTTTCCCAGTGTTTTCTTTCCTACTGCATTTGTATTTTGTGTACATTTCTGCCAGGTCACATCACATGAGTGATATGAGTACAAGCCAATGGTTCCTTACTTCAAATGCATAGTTGTCTTACTGTAGGTCATCTTAGTTCTCTTCAAAAACTACATGTTTTGGAAAAATACAGTGCTAGAGAAAAAAGAGATATACAAAATGCTGAGATTTGATCACTGATATAGACCTGAAAAATCTTGTCTACAGAAACTAGCTGCCCCAGATACCCTGTAAAAGACTATTGCAAAGATCATCTAGGAGTCCTGGGGTTTTGTCTGTTTATTTCCTAGCTAATCAGCCATTGTTCTCTCTGAAAGGATTTGTCTTTCACACCTGTGGTATCTTTTAAACTTATTACTATCCTTTATTTTCATGTTTATCTAGAAGATTGAAGAAATCTCGTTATCTATAATGAGATGAAATGTATTGCTCATGGCTAAAAAGATCACTTCGAAGAAATTCAGAGATGAGAAATTTAAAACCTTTGCTAAATGGACAAATGTTCTAGCCCTTGAAGTCATTTCTAAATATTAAGTCCTGGATATAAAAATGAGATCAGGCGTGTCACAGGCAATCTACCTTTGATAATGTATGAGGGGTCAATGTGTGTGGCTTGTTAAAATATCTCCTTGGCATCATTCAGCATGTTTGTCTTTTAGGATTTTTTTTTCACTAAAAAGTTTTCTTTCCATGTATCATTAGAATGTATGTTAATACTCATGTTTTATCTAATCAAGGAGGCAAAATTCAGGGGTTCCTTTAAGTTATTTCTTTTAGGAAACACAGGATATGGGAAACACCCTATATTCTGGATTTTTTTTTTTTTTTTGTGCAACCCTTTTCATTTATCAGAAGTATGAACCATAGAGTTTTCTTGAACATGGAGGTAGTCAGCCTGTGACATGTAATTCTTCCGCTTAAATTTCCAGGTTTCTTTCAGTAACAAGTTACCGAGAAACCATGTTTCTCAGCTCTTCTGAGAGCGACAGTGTTATTGCTTATGCAGGCTGCATCTTTGGTGACAGTATCTTTTTCCTTCTTTCCATTGTGTCCCCTCCTGCGTACCACCCCYTCAAGTGAACACCTTGCAGTGAAGTCTTTGAGTAGGTGGACCTATGGGCAGCTTTCCTTTACATAGAAATGAGAAGACAAATAATTTTGTACACAGAGAAATGAAGTCAAATAAAAGTTTGCAATGCTGGAAAACTCTAATTTGCCTATTCCTTTTTTCTTTAGTTTGTACATTGCAATTTTTACAAAACTTGGCAAAAATGAAGTAAAACTGCTCAAAGTAGAGTAATCCCATCTTTTTTTAAAGGACATTAAAAATACTTGTATGAGCCATATGTCATAGTTAAGAGCACAGAATCATCAGGAGATGCTTGCTTTCACTGTCATGTCTCTTCTACTTGAACCTAAAGATTTGTTTTGACTTAGGATTCATGTTAAATCATTTTATGAACTATATAGGTTTAAATTGTAATTTTTCTACTAGTTACTGAAGAAATTTAACAGGACCATCAGTATTTCAAAGCAAAAAAAGAAAAGGAAATCGTGTTAGCTCAGACACAATGAAGGATTAAAATAAACAGATTTTATTATTTTTTTCTAATTTAACTTCTTATTCTTTTTAGAGAAGTCCTAAGAGATATACTTTTTGTAAACTACAGAAACATTGTTGGTTATTAGGTAACTACATTTTGAGTTACTTTTTCAAGGTTTAACATTTGATCTTAAAAGAAAAATAATAGCAACTTCAGATCTGGGATCATACTTGCTTTTTTAAAAAAATACCCAAAGCCCACATACACAAAGGTGTCTGCATCTATTTCCTCTGGAGAACAACAGGCTTCTAAATGTTCTTTATATGTTATTTCTCATCAGCTATTCTTACAGTAATCCACCCAGAAAACAGTTTTATTTCTGTGGTTTGGCTCAAAACACCACAAGCACATATGGTTATGCTTGTCATAACTCTCTGTGGTAATTTTACATAAGGTAAATGTGAACTCTTATTAGTAATTTTATCTAAAGTAAAGTGCAGTGCATTATTAAGGGAGTGGAACATATGTGTTTGTTGCAAAGGTTAACATTCGTTCTGAGGAGTGGTACGTCACAGCCCCTATAGATGTAATCCAGCTAATGAAGTTATATGGGCTCTTTTATTTATAGAATCAGTTATCTCTTTGTAAAATATCTTTTGCTTGTGTCTATGTAGGCATGTTATAACTTCAGTACTGTTATATAAGATTACCTTTTCCTTCGTTTGTCTGCATGGTAAGTTTACTGTGTCTTTTTAAACCTGTGGCACAGACAAAATAGAAAGTGTACTGGAAGAGATAGCTGGCAAAACTATCATATTGAATCAGAAAGACAGAATAAACTTTAATTAAACTAATTAATTTTTTAAAAAATTACATTTTAAATATTACTTCCTCTGTTCTTAATTCAAATAAATGTTTCAGGCTAGATGAAGTGAATAAATGGTCTGTGTTTTTTGCTGGTGTCTTAACAGATGGGTGAAACTGAACATCTTTTTTTTTTTCTTTTCTTCTAAATATTGCATTCTATCATTTTATTAAAACAAGAAAGCAACATTTAAAAAATCATCATTTTTTCATGAAGAATGAAGTAAACAAATCCTGATGTGCTAAACATTTTGAGTCTTTGGTCTCTAAAAAGCTTTTCCTGGAATAATCCCAGCTCCCTTATATCTGCTTTATAGAGCATGGTTTAGTTTGTCCCAAACTATGTGTGTGCTATTTTGACAGCTAGGGCAGTGGACAGAACTGATTGATCAAAATCTCATTCCTCCTCTTAAAGATGATCTCTTTCTCATTAATTTCCTTGACAAGAAAGACAATGTCATTGTGTGGATAAAGGAAGCCCACACCTCCCGCCACAGATACCTGCTCCGTTTTACTACTCCAGCCAAACTCACCTCTGATTTTTCACTTTTTACTGCCTTACTAAGGGGGCATATTGCCTCTACTGGATATTAGCAGGGAGGTATAAAGTCTAATCATGACACATATTTCCCTCTATCAAAGGTAAAAAGTGTTTTTTCCCTTCTGTTTGTTATTAATGTACATTCCTTTTATTACAATGCTATGAATACTAGATAGAAAATCAGTTGCTCTGCAGAAGTAATTCTTTAACAGGAAATGGAAGTTTTAAAAGAGAGAAGTCTCAAGGATGGAAATAATTCTTCGATCTTTAAAAGGCTTGTAAATAAGGCTAAAATCCATGAGCAGTAAGATTTCTGCATCCACTATGTAAGTCATCAATATATAAGTGTTTTATATGTCAAAGGGTGCAAACCAGAGAGGAGTCTAAGAACTGAAGTATACATTTTGAGGAAAAGTTGTCCAATTTGTTAATTACTTCCTACTGGGTTTTTTTTTTGTTCGTTTTGGTTTGGTTTGGGTTTTTTTTTTTTCCACAACTGCTGGGAGAAGCTTTTAAGTAGATGTTCAGGTAAAGAAAGGCAATGAGGAAGGCAATGATGGCAATTTTATATTCCCTATCAGGCCGTCCTTCCAAGTCACGAGCAAAGGAACATAAATGTCAGTTATTGCCTCAAAACGTTAGATTACCATCTGTCTCCATCGGAACCAGTATAATCAAATTATACACTTTTTTTTTCATATGACTGTCTAACATATGCTTATCAGTACRTGAAAATTTGATTTTAATTGCTGCGTTCAGTGTACAATACAGAACTTTGGGGGAAGGACTTGCTTTCCCTCAAAATGTGTTAATGACTTGCTTAGGGCTGGCTAAGCACCGTGTCGTTAACAGAGTCTGTTTAGCAGGCTTTTCCTGTGAGATATTAACATTTCTAAAAGAATGTTAGTTGGGCTTGAAAGGTAATATTAAGGAAAAGAGAAAAGGTTAACATCATGATTAAATTATCATTACAGACAGTCTGCACAGGCATGGCAAAACAAAGGTTTTAAAGCTGAACAGGAACCCAAGGGAGATTTGGTTATGAAGGTGACAGTGGATTTTGATCTTCCATGAAAAGGGCATGATGCTTGCTTAAGAAATGAATTTTTAGCCAAGAAGATGGTTGAAAGTCCATTCTTACATGGAAAGCGCAGGAAAAGAGAAAAAAAAAAAAGGCTTCAATAACTATGTTGGCTACATTTGGCTTTTTTATATCTGAATTGAAAGGGTCTTAATAGAAATTTTCAAACCCTAAGAAATTCTATTTTTATAGGCATGCCAGTCAGTCAAGTGTAGATACTGATTTACTCCTTAAATTCCTGGTCTCCTTCTGTAAAACTGGGTTGAATATGTAATGAAATTATTTGTGCTGCACCAGCAAGGCTGAATGTTTGCTTTTTTTCCATACACCGCTGAAATACCTGATCCCATCTCTGCTTGGCAGATAAAGTGTAAGGAAAGTCGTGTGAAAGGCATGCTAAATAACAAATAAACAAACAAACACATAAATAAAAAACATAAACAACTGCCCATCTCCAAAGCATTCATGATGACTCTCTTCTTAAGTTCCAAAAATAATCGAAAGGGATAACCTCATTGCACATTAAGTTACAGACTGTCATTACCAAACCAGACACCTTTCTGCAGTAAATGAAACAACTTATTGTAAGGCTGGCTGTTGTGTAGCCTTATGATGCACTTACTACACGAGACTCTCAATTAAAAACCTTGACCAAATATCTGTAAACAATGCTGCTGTAGTAAATTTGACTAATGCTTTCCACCATTTCATACTGTTTACTCATATGCCACTTATTAGTTCAAAATAACAGTCACAACTTTAATATTAATCATTCTTCTCTGTCTGGAGAGAGGGAGGGTTATGTCTTTTTAAAGGGTTTCTAAATGATGGTAAGCATCTAGGCGACTGTAAGCAGCAATTAATTTGTGGATGCTTCACGTTTCCAGAGATCTAAACACAATATGGACAAAATACTGAAGTTCAAGAGGAGATTTTGGGCACTTCAACCCTATCTCAAGTGCTGAAATCACAAGCAAAATCAGCATGAGCAGCAGGACTGCAGGGCAATGAAGAAGCTACAATGAAAGTTAGATACAGCTCCAGAAGAGATGTGTGTCTGTATGTATCTGTGTATCTGTGTTTGTATGTGCTTTTTGGTTTTCGTTGTTGCTTTTATTTTGGGGGGAGTGAGGGTTAAGGGGGAGTATCTGAAGAAAAATGTAGCCTTTAGCACGAAGACAGTGATCTCACATGGTGGGGGAGCAGATGAAAGGAGTGGTCTCCAGCTCCAATCCTGGGGCAGGAAGAAAGGATTTTGTGCTTCTAAGAAATATTTGAAATCAAGGTCAAACTCTTCTGTAGGACTGTGGGACTTTTCTTTCCCTGTGGGACAGAGACGCTGCATCTGATCCACATCCTTGGAGCACAATTTGGCTGGGGTGTTCAGCTGCAAACGTAACGGCAAATCAGCCCCTTCTGGCTGATTTCTTTGCAGTGTCTCACTGCTCATTGGTACAATGTCACTAACATATTTTAGGGGAGGGTAGGAATGTTTTGTATCTGGGAACTTTGCTCTCAGCATTTTCTTGTTTATTTATCTGCACACACTTGGCACGTTTAAATTTGAAATTGCTAAGGTGCATCCTTGGTAGCGCATGTAATTCTGTGCGTGCCACTCAGGTGATTTTAGTCTTTGGAGCATCCCCCAGCTGCCCTGGATTAGTGCATAGGAAGGATACATTCACTGTGAAAAATACTTCCCCTTCCCAAACATCCTCACCACCCCAAACTAGGGCTTATTTATAGTAAAAAGTTTTTTAAAACTCAGAATTATTCTATTTCAGAAAAAAAAAAGACAGTTAAGTCATTGTTAAAAGAACCATCATGTATAACCAAATTTTAAGTACCTAGACCTCTTGAAAATTCAGTGTCCAGGCTGTACACTTCTAGCACCATGAACAAATGATAATAGCCTCAGGCCAACTCTTGTCACCTATAATGCTGTGGTACTTCAGTCTCTGATGGTCCTCTGGGCCATCTTAAGTCTCCTTCAGTCTACCTAAAAGTAATTCCTAACAGGACTGAGAATTAAGCACTTGAATTTTAAATCCCATTCCTCAACATGTTTGATATTCTGGCTGCCATATGACTTTTTGAATTAGATAGTGTGTGTGAATTTAATTCAGCTGAATGTCATCACCTGCTGCCATATTTGATAAATGCCTTGCTAGCTCTTGACTATTTTTTTTTTTAAGATCCAGCATAATTTCATAAAATAATCTACACTACATTAAGCACCACTGTGACAGAGCTGGATGAGGGGGTGGGTGGAAGAAAGTAGTTCATTTCCACCTAGGGAAAGTGGAAGGAAAATGCCTGAGAAGCATTTTGCAGCTCCAGGACAGGAGTTCCCTAAAAAGTACTATGCAGATTCAGCTCTTCAGCTGCATAGCCACCATTTTCACCKCTCTGCAGAAAGTGGTGGTTCATGGGCAGCCTGTGGAATCAATGCCAAGGCAGGGGGTGGAGGAACAAAGGRCCTTTCCTCACCATTGCCATTCAACAAGAACATCATTTCAGGTTTGTTGGACTTGCTACACTGTTCCAAATCAGAGCTCCCAAACTCTGTCCCTCCAGTTTTTCTCTGCCCTGTTCATGTCCATCCTAAAGCTGAATCAAGAATGAACGCAAATTAGAGACTGTTTAGAGACTTCCTCTACCTGATATTCCTGCTGCAGATCATATATATATATCATAGGAGAAACTCTCCTTTTTTATGTAAATTCATCAAGTTTTATCCACACAGGAAGAAATATTGTAAGTTACAGAGAAAAATATTGTAAAATGTAATTTGGCAGAATGACTCAAATGCTTGAGGGCACATTCAGATGACTGACCATACAGTTGCTTCAAGAAAGTAGCTCTGACCAGCCATACAGTTCTGGAAAGAGATGTGTGTAGGCAATGTGTGGGAGCAGGGCTTGGTACAAATCCTGCTCCGAGCTCAGCCATCTCCAGTCACACTAGCACACAAACATGAAGGCAAAGTAATTTCAAGCTCCATTAGTAGCATAGGTAAAAATCAATGATCTATGGACATGGAGAACAAAAGAAGCAAAGTAATTATACTTTTGAGGTTATAATATACAATGAACCATAAAAAATACACCACCTGTTTAAAAAGTACTTAACAATGGACTTTAAAATATGGTAGTTTGGGAGTTGAGTTTTGGGAAAATGACTAGATGCTTAAACAAGAATTTCCTCCCTTTTCTCTTTAAGTAACTGTAAACTCCTTCCTAGTTTATCCCCAGACACCTAAAAGCTACAATTAGCTTAGGCTTTTTAAAAAGCTAATGAGAATTGATCAGTTCTATTATACAAGTTTAAGGATGTTTTTTTGAATTAAGGCAATTCAGTACAGTTGTTCAATAGCAAATATCGCAATCCCTTCTTACTGGTAACAAAAAACACAATTCTCAAGACAAGTTTTATAAGTATTGCTATCTTTCTCCCCCATATATGCTTGTTATCTTGATGTCCTAATGAGCTGAACACCATCAACTGACAATTTGTGCTATTATGTGCTGGTTCATAGGGCTGTTGTCTCAGACGCGAGCCTTCTGTACTGAAGATTTATTTTTCTTCCTTTGTTGTGATTAAGTGATCAGTCATTTTCAGTTACAGGTCCGTGCCTGCTGATATCTTCAGGGGTAATGCTACCCAGCAGGCTTTGACAGGTATATGTTAGGCCTGGTTTGGGTAAGTAGCAAAGACAGCTAGCCAGTGAAATAACCATACCCTTTTTAAGTAAATATATGAGTTAGAAAAAGACAGTCCATAAGTGCCTAAATGTTCTCATTTCCTGATCTTAAATTAAGTGAAATCAGAAGTTAGTAGTTTGATCTCAGAAACTCTTGTTTCTGTGTTCCACTATTTTATAATGTTTTTCCTTGTGCTTGTTAGCAACATTTCATTACCAATAATTGCCACTGTTCCTCCAGGGAAAAATAAAATGAAATAAAGCCATCCACTAACATAAAAAAAAAAAAAAAAAAGGCAAACACTCAAAAGCTTACAAACGTTTCCTATGTACCATTTCTAACTTGCACAAGAACTTTTAAAACTAAAGCTTCAGCCAGCTCACAGACCTGCTTGGAAGAATCCCACTGGACACAGCCCAGAGGTAAAAACTGTAAGAGAGGTAGTTGATATTCTAGGGTCCCCTCCTGCAAGCTCAAAAATGGTCCATGCCAACATGCAAGAAATCAAGCAAAGGCAGCGAGAGGCCTGCATTGAAGAAGGCAGAGCTCCTCACTAAACTCTCATATAAAAAGAAGGCACAGAATTCTATGGTGGCAGCAGGGATAGGTGACCCAGGATGAACATGGAGACATTAAGAGGTCATGTAGGGATGGGGTTAGAAAAGCTAAAGCCCATGTGGAGTTGGATCTGTTGATAGACCTGAAAGGCAAAAAGAGAGGTTTCTACAGACATAGCAGCAGCAAAATGAAGATTGTCCACATCTTTTGGATTTTGCTGAATGGGTAACAGCATCCAGTGACAAAAGCTATGGAAAAGGCCAAGATACTGGGTGATTTCTTTTTCTGAATCTTTACCAGTAAGACCAGCTTATAGGAATCCCAGGTCATTGAGACAATTAAGAAAGTCTGGAGCAAGGAAGACAACCTTAGTGGAGGAGGATCAGGTTAGGGATCATTGAAACAAACTAGACACAAGTCCAGTTTGAACTCATAAGTGCTAAGGAAGCTGATGGATGTCATTGTGAGGCCACTCTCAATTATTTCTAAAAGGTCATGGCAGCCAGGTGAGGTTCCTAAGGACTGGTTAAAAGAAATGCCACTCTTGTCTCCAAGAATGAAAAGAAGGAGGATCCTGTAAACTACAGATTGATCAGTCTTCTCTCCATCTCTGGGCAGGTAGTGGAACAAACCATCCTAGAAGCCATTTCCAAACCTGCTAAGGACAAGAAGATGGCTGGAAATAGTCAGTATTAATTCATAAAAGAAATATCATGCATCACCAATCCGATAGCCTTCTGTGATGAGGTGACTGACTCAATGGATGAGGGGAGAGCAGTTTACCTTGGCTTTAGTAAGGCTATCAACACTGTCTCCAATAACATCCTTATCAACAAATGGATGAAGCACATACTATATAAGAGGATAGTAAGGTGGATTGAAAACTGGCTGAACTGTGCCACAAAGTCCAGCTGGGACACAGACACTAGTGAAGCACCCAAGATGTCAATACTGGGGCCAACACACTGTTTAATGTCCTCAAGAATGACCTGGATGCTGGGACAGAGTGCACCCTCAGCAAGTTTGCAGGGGATTAAAAGCTGGAAGGAATGTTCTACACACCAGATGTTTGTTCTGCCAGCCAGCCAGCCAGACCTCAGCAGGCTGGAGAAATGGGCTGGCAGGAACCTCGTAAAGTTCAACAAGAAGAAACACAGTCCTACACCTGTGAAGGAATAACCCTATGTGCTAGGACAGGCTGGGGACCAACTTGCCGGAGAGGAAATTTGCAGAGAAGGACCTGGGGCACCTGATGGACACCAGATTGACCATGAGCCAGCAATGCACCCTTGCAGCAAAGAAAGCCAACAGTCTCCTGGGCTGCATTAGGCAGGTTGCCAGCAGGTCAAGAGAAGTCATCTTTCCTCTCTACTCAGAGACAGGGAGACACATCTGGAATGCTAGGCTCCCCCATACAGAGACATAATCATACCAAAGTGAGTCCAGTGAAGGGCCATGAAGATGCCTGAGGGTTTGAACCATCTCTCAGAGGAGAAGCTGGACTAGGTGATCTCAAGAAGTCCCTCAACAATTCTGTGATCCTGTGATTTTGTGGTTCTGTACCATGTATTTCAGTGTTTCCTGTATACACTGAAAAGGCAGGAAGATACCTTCTGAAAAAAAAACAAAAAACAAAACAAAAAAAAAAAAACCCAAAGGCAATAAAGGACATTATATGCAAAAGCTGAATAGGAGAACATTCCTGAATTAGCATTATACAATCATTTAGTTTCTCTGTTTTAAATTCTGTTCTGATAATTCTTAATACCAACATAAGCTACCTTATAAACTGAAACAGGAAGAAAAAAGTTAAAATAAGAACTCTCTGAAAGGACAAAAATATTGAGCACTGAATATTCAGCACTGAACATGCAGAAAATAATACACAGACTTTTAGATTAAATGGAAGAACTGGAAAGTTGCCCAATCTTATCTTTCTGCAGCTCTAAAGTATTGAACCTCTCAGGAAATGAAAAATACTAGTAGCACTGAGGCCATGTTCCACTAATTCCTAGACTCTTGTCCAGGGCTCTTGTCCTAGACTCTTCATATGCTACTGTGACAAAAATCTTGATAAATATTGTAATAGAGCTTGAGACATTCAAATTATGCATCAAACTCAAGAATTTTGATTTTTGTTGTTGTTGTTATTAGGAAATTTATTTGGAAAGGACAGCATGGTTCTTCATGTCCAGTATACAGTCTCTTGCATCATCATCTTTTTTCACATATGTTTGAGATTCAATACACTAAAGTATATTAAGAAAGATGATAGGTAGATGGATTGACACATAGGTAGGTAGATAGATCACCATTGTGTATTCAGTGAGTCACTGTTTAAACAGTAAAAATCTATTTCTGTTTCTTGTTAATAAAATCCTTTCTTACTATGGCACAGTAGCAAGTGTATCCATGGATTGTATTAAAGATTTCTCTAAGGCACTGACTGAAATTCAAGGGCTCTGCTGTTGATCTTTCTTATGTCTAAAAAGTCTTCTGACCTTAAAATGTATGGAAATTCCTTTTTTCCTTTTTTTTTTTTTTAAGCACTACGCAAATAGCACAAAAGTTACATCCTTAAGCATGCTCAGGGCAACTGAAAAAACCCGAAACATTAAGGAAATACATCTTGCATGCTAAATTTCTGAAGTTCTGTAGGGTCACGACAGCTTGAAAGGTGCTTTTTTGAGAGGTTCTTTTAGGGATCAGATTTATTACACTGAGAATTCAGATTTTCAACCCCCCTTTTTTTTCCCCCCTTCAGTTATGGGATTTTTTTATTGTTCTCTTAAACCATCCCAGACCTGTTGTGGACAATACTAGATATTAAGGGATGTGTGCAAGAGCTGGGCAAGATCTTCTCTTGATAGATTATTGCACTTCCCAGCAATCAATACCTACAAATTGTGCATAAATGCTGTAAACTTCCTGCTGCAAATATGATGCGCATACATGTAACAAATGTATATATATAGATCAGCAGTACAGATAGGTACAGGAAAATTCCATGCAACTGTAACTTTCAACAATCAAGACTGGCACTGATAGACATTTTTTTTCTTATCTACCCCAAGCTACTGGTTTTAGTCCAGCAGAGGTACAATCTCTGCATTGAAACAATTGTCCAGAGAGGAAAGTCCATCCATGGAGTTATTCAGAACTTCACTGAATATGAACTTGTGCAACATGGTGTAACTTTGAAGCTGGATCTAACTTTTAAGGCAGCCCTGGTTTGGGTGGCAGTGTTGGACAAGATGACCTTCAGAAATCTCTTTCATCTACCTTATCCTCTATTTCTGTGAATATAGAACTGCATTTTCCCAATGACTCAAGTGGCACTAAGGCCACCTGCAGGTTTTAGTCATCAGAACATTCTTTGTTATCCATTCTCAAATGGTCAGTCATGTCCTGCTCTTTCTCTAGCAGAACTAGAAATAAAAGGTAGTTCTTCTGCCTTTCTCTATGGTGACATGACTCCTCTTCATGAAGAAATGCAGGGATGGCATTTGGTCACTTCATTGAAGCTGATGAATATTGAAGGGTGATGATTGGTGTCCTAACCACCAGTTTGAGGCACAGTGCAGAAAAAAAAGATGAAGTTTCTGGATATTAATAGCTCTCCAACAAGGATATTTTTTAAAAGTTTAATTAGAACTTTTTTTCCCCCCTTTTAGAGTAGTCTGTAAAGAAAAATCTAGTTGAAGATGTCCCTGCTCATTGCAGGAGGATTGGACTAGATGACCAACCCAAACTATTCTATGATTCTATGATTCTATGACTTTTCATGAATCCTAAAGGCACCTGGCACATTTAATTCAGCAGTAATATGAGATCACTGTGTAATAAATGACTAAATTTCATTTACACAAGCAACATCTCAGTGTAACTAAGTCTATATACATCACATGCCAAAAATAAATTATACTTTTTTCTTCCTTTTTTCTTTTTTGTTTATTTTCTTTTTCTTTTCTTTTTTCCTTTTTTTAAAGAATCATACTATTAGAGAACAGCTAGGTAGCACAGGTTATATGTGATTACTGATATAGTTCCAAGTGAATAAATGCAAGTCTCACTCAGGACCTAATGAACAGATGAGTTTAAGTATACTTGAAGAAAACATCATGTATGGTGTTTCCTACTGAAGTGAAGGAATGTCAAATGCAAACAGTTTTCATCCTCCTGATTTAGCGTATCCATAATCCAAGACAGAGGTCAGCTGAGCTTGATTCAGTCCTGGAATGGAGGAAATGCAAATACCTGCAGGGAAATTCTACAGGAAGAAACAATATTTTTCTCACTTTTGGTCTCATTTATATTCTTTAGAACATCACAGCTATAACAACACTATTATTGTGACTTCAGGAAGAGTTCTGCTAATATATACATTCAGTCTTGGGAGGCAGTAGGAGCTAATTGTTTTATTAATCCATGTGTGATTTTCCTAAAAAAAGTTGCTTTAAATTTCATTAAATGTTCAATACCAGAGAAAAAGTATTCAGCAGGGTTTCCAGATGTAGAGCTACAGTGCATTTCTAAGATGTAATAAATGGGGTCACGTTCCTAGGGCATCTTGGTGCAGCTTTGGCTTTCCTTAGTAACTTGGCATGAACAGAAACAGACAAGRTTCATTATGTAATTCACCACAAATCACATTCAAGAAAAATGTTAAACCATGTTAATGAAGTGATCAGAGACAAAACTAGGACATGCTTTAAATCTTTGACTGATGTGAAATATTTATCAGGCTGAGGCAATTAATTTAAGCCATTAGTAGATCAATCAGAAGAAAACATTGCTGATTTTTCTTTCTATTTGTCACTGGATTTTCCATTAAAAAACACTGAACCTTTCTCCAATTTCCAAACAATTTTGTTCTAATGTTTTTATTCAAGCATCTTAGATTGTTGTCTGATGAAACTAAAGGTGAAACTTTAAACTACAGTCATTAAAATCCATCCCATCCTTCTCTGCAGTTTCTGCTCTATATGAAAAAGCAAGTAATTCACACTTCAGTTCTTAAACCTCTGCTGACACTACTGCTAATGTTGAGGCAAACTTCAAGATTAATAACAAACAAGAAAATAAAAAGAAATGAAAAACTGATTTTAACAAAATCATTAGAAAGGCATTAGCAGAAGCAACATGACAGTTACAAATGCAGGACCACCATGTATGAGGACAAAGAATTTATCTTCAGTTTTTAAATCTGAGTTTCTAAACTTCTACAGTATGATATAGTTTTGCCCAGCAACCCAGCCAGTGTCATAGTTCATCAGCATTTGACAATTATTGATTAAGTAGTTTTGGAAATGTTCTATCAGTTTGACGTGAGCAACTTGTGTTTCCTCATAATCCTTTGCAAATGTTTCTGAAGTTATATTGCTGAATTTTAACAACCCAGAAATTGTCCAGAGATYCTACCAAGCACAAAATAATCAGCAACCTTATCTAAAAGGAAAAGAATGAGGCAGTTGAAAGACATGATACAGAGGAATACACCTTTTTAATAGTTGACTAAGCTTGGCTTGTCACATAATATAAAAATACTTGGCTCACTATATTCAATGGTAAAAGCTAAAACCTTAGTATTTGTACAAATTAGTTGAGGAATTTCTAGATTTTGTTCCTAACATGCTGTTAGCAAAAGCTATGCCTGTGGTTTGATAATTTTTTTTAATAAAGTTAATTGAAAACAATTTAAGAAGAGTTTGCCTTCTATGAAATAGCAAAGAAAAAAAAATCAAAGGGAACTTGCACATAAAAGACCAATACTTTATTAAGATATTTAAAGATGAAATTATTTTGACTTTCTATATTACTACTATGGAACTGTATGTTTCATTTTGGAAAAAATATTTCTAGCAATGATGCAGAATAACACATTCTTAAAAGCAGAATTTAGATGAAAATGGCTGAATTGATGTATTTTCTCACATATTCCTGCTAATAATAAAATGCCAGTTCAAAGAATAAAGTTAAAAAAATTTAATGTGGATTTCAGCTATTCCCTTGAGGATTTAATCCCTGTTTTGAAAAACAAATGGAAAAGAACTGATATTTTGTGTAAAAATAACATTACTTTGGTACGTTTACTGTAGTCTAAAATTTAAAAAATAAAAACAGAAGGTTGCTGGCAACTGAAATGGTACCAAGAATCTCTGAACAATGAACTAAATAAAAAACATTCTCTTTGAGAGCATTGCACAAGTTTTGAGTGAATAACCTCTTTTTTGAAAGGATTTTCAGGCACTGTAGAATTATATTTAGAGATAGAATTTAATATGGACCTTGCCTAATTCTTCCAGTTGTTTCTACAAACTCCTACTCACTTTACAGGCAAATCACATTAAATCAGTTAAATCCAAAAGATGTTGTCATGCTGTGTAATATGTATTCTCATTGATCCTCCCTGACCTGAATGTGAAGTCATTTTATACTGCTATTGCCCCACATTGCTCTCAACTGCTGGCGAATAACCCTTTTCTGGAAATACAGATTATTCTTACAATATTTTTATATCTAATTCCAGCAACGGTGATTAGTTAGGTTAGATTACAGCTTTCAGTTGACACAATCCAAAGGACCTTTTACAAAACCATGCTAAGGTCCTTTCCCCTCTACATGAAAAGATTTATCATATTGCATGACCAAAATGCAACTGCCTGCCTTCAAAATATGCTTGCACATGTGGTCACATAACTGGCCACACAAGCAGCTTTCCTTTGCATTCTCTAGCATGTCCCTCTCCTTCCATCACCCACCCAGGAGTGCCTTCCTCTCGGACGTGGTGGCTGCATTTTGGCCAAGTGACAGAGCGAGGTATCAGAAGAATCAGGTCTTAGTAGGGCAGTGAGAGGGGAGCGTGGCAACAAAATTCATCACGCCCACACCCTGCTCTGATCTCAGAGGCTCTTAGGAAGGAGCAAACAGCAAAGAATGATGGACTGGGTACTGTTAGGTTAACAGTCGGACTCGGTGATCTTCAGAGTCTTTTCCAACCTAAATGATTCTATGAAAGAGCAAGCAGCAGGCAATGTGAATAATTTTGAAGGGCAAAATTCCTTCAACTTGCTCATTATTTGCTCAGTATTCCCTCTTGCAATGCAAGAATTATCACATTATCTGTCTGTAATTTAACTGGGTCTGCAGATCAGCATTTGTATTTTGAGAACAGGTCACCAGGCTAAAGTCTCCATGAGTAAATCTGTTCGGACTTCTTGACTTGTTGAAGGAATGTGAAGACTAGGAGACTGTGGGCTCATATTGTGGCACAACCCTCAATGACACATCACCAATCCTTGAGTAGCAAGCATTACATCTGGTGTTTAGATTGTCAGTTGAAAAGCTGTTAATTTACTTGGCTAGTCCCTGGTAGTGAACATGTCCATTTTCCTCTGATTTAAACTGGCCCCTGCCCTCAAAATGCACATGGAAATACTGATCTTCATATGAATAGGAGCTCCATGCCCATAGTCCAATTATTTGTTTTTATATTACTAATAACAGCTCCACCTGACAAGAACCATGTCAAAACAAATTTACTAAGAAAGCACATGAGCATAGCTTAAAYAAACAAACAAACAAACAAAATAATTAATTAATAATCAGCTCCGTCGGTTTACAGCAGAAAATGCCTTGCTAGGGATACAAATAACAAATGTATAGAGTAGAACTCATTAAAGAGRAAAAAAAAAAAAGGCTTCAGAGGGTTTGTAGTGACCCTAGAATGTATTAATGTGTTCATTTTTTGGTGTTACTTTAAATCCATTTCACAGTTGCCAGTCACAATGATGACACCATCTCTACTCATATTTTACAGCCACCAAACTATAACTGTATGTGAGTTCTGACCAGCATTTTCTCCATAAACTTACAGATTTAGGCCCCCTGATGTGTTCTGATGGTTTTGGTGAATGCTAGGTAGATTTTAGTCCAGTGCCAGACTCTTCCCTCTTGATGTTTCTTGACTTTGTTGTTTTATTTTAATGGAGTTTATGTATAACTGGCATCCTGCTCACAGTGGTTTGTATTTTTTAAGTATTCTCTAACATACTTGGGAAAAGTGTGTATACTGTTTCCCAAGAACAAAAGCACTGAGTTTCCAAAACACAATGTGTTCATGAATTCAGCATCAAGCACTCACCTGATATTAAACATTGTCCAATATTAAGCATTAACTTGTTGCCTCCAGCTGAGCATACAGTACTTCAGCTGAGTCAGAGTACATCTGTTGTCTAATACAAATTTCACTACTTAATATTCTGCTGATCTGGTCTGGGTACCAGGAAAACACTGTCAGTGAGCAGCAGTTTGTATGAAGATATAACAGTCAAAATGCTGTTTCAGGAGACAATTATGTCTTTCTGTTTGTTTGCATCAGATTTTAATTAAGAGGCAATTCTAGTTTGTAAGGCGTTCTATTGTAAGACTGCTGATTTATTAGCCAGGCATTCAGTAATGTGATTGAGTGTTCTTGTATACAGTCAATTAACTACAAGTGTATTGCACCAGGATGCCTGAAAAATTGAATGCCTATCTATTTCAGCATGCTGCTAGAATCTCTGGGTGAAACATTTTCAGTGGGTTATACAGGAGTCTGAACTGCAGGATCAAAATTTTCTGTGGTACAATACTTCACAACAGTATTCTATTTTTTTTCCGTAGTGGATTTCTTTTTTTTTTCCTACTTTAGCTTTGAAATCTAATGAAAGTGACCAGAAAATGTCTGTTTGCTATAGAATGAGTGAGAAGCCAAATAGAGCAGTCATTCAAAACTTCATTCTTTGTTAGAAATCAATTTACATTGTGAGCAAAGCTGTGAGTATTTGCCTTCAGAAAATGGAAAGACACACTTGATTTTTTCCTTCCCCGACTGTTACAGCTAGGCTCCGCTTCAGGACTTCTAAGGCTCAAATGTTATGTCTCATGGATTCAAGAGAAACCTCAGAAAGAAACTCCCAAGTCTCAGTCGTCTTCTTTTCTGAGCAGACATAAATATGATATTTTCGCTATTGTCAGTGAAGACTGTAGTAGCTGGAGTACGGGAGGTGCATTCCCCCAGCAGACACTCTAGGCTCCAGCAGAAATGGACTTCAAACCCAGCTCCCTGRGCCTTTCATCTCATGCTCACTACTTCAGTGACCACAATCTAGTGAAGAATGAGTCTTTGCAATTACATCCAAACTCTGAGCTAGCCAAGATCTGAGGAGGAAGAAAATATTAAGTATATTTCACTGGTAGGAGAAAATACCCACACCAAAGTAAGAAATGCATGATGCTATTTCAATACAGGTACTACACTCCTCCTTTTCCCCCCTACCTAACTAACTTCTGAGCTTTTCCCAAATGTACTCCAGAGGGATTGCTTCACTGAGCTGTGCAACTCTTCTGTGTAATCTCCTCTCTTTAAGATCATTTTTAGTAGCTACCATCCTAATCATGCTCTGACAAATACTCACATCTCTGAAAGTACCTGCTGAACTTTTCTAAAATACCATAATCCGTTTGGAGGAATCATCACATTTTCTTATGTGGGGCAGACAGATAGGCTATGCTGAAATCCACATTCAGCAAGGTATTGCTAATGGAAATTGAAAAGAAAATATAGATGTGAAAATCACTGCAATGACTTGGCTGGAACAGGGAAAAATAAACTCTATTGAACCTTCTAGATTCAAAGAATAGAGTAAAATCACTCCTAATCTTCCACCTAATCAGTGGCAGGAAACTGTTGTTGCATTTATTGTGCTGTCCAATATTCACCTTCTGGTGATGGGCTAAACTCTAGGATGACCTTATTATGATCAACCAACTGTCCCTGACAGCGTAATTCTTTATTCCCTTAATCAAAATTCAGTAACGGTCCGGGTCCCTCTGGAATAATATTTTTGTCCAACTTGCTATCACAGGAGTAGAAGTAAGTTACTTATACCTACCCACGAGGACATTTTGGGTAGGGTAAATTACCACTGCAGGAGTTTGTGAGGATTATTAACAGGACAATATGAACTGCGAGCTTGGCTTAACAGGCATCCGTCACTCACTCTATAAGATGCATAAACACGAGTGAGGTGGCTGGTACCCTGCTGAAGAAAGGTAATGTGGAACGAGATGATTCGGTGAACAGGATATTGTGGAGAAATCCACTGCAGGTGAGAGCTGAGATTCAATAATCCATTTAAACTGTTTGTACGGTTAGGATTAGGGTAACCCATGCCTTTGCCTTGACTATAGCAAACAGAAGGGACCAGGACAGCTAGCATGGATCCTACTTCACTATTCCAACCTCTTTGCCCACTAGTGAGTTTTGCTGATGCCAAATGCAACTGTGTCCCTTCTCCCTAGATCTCCTATGAAGTCCAGGGAGCAACAGGGTCACAGACAAGAATCTGACCCTTTAGTTTCCCTGAGGAGCAAAGGCTTTTCAGGACTGAGAAGACTCTTACTTTCATTCTGCTCAGAAATAAGTACAGCAGAATGGTTTTAATTTGGGGCAGTTTTCTCCTAAAACCTCTGAGCTGTTTCTACTTTCTCTATGAAGAAAGCCTGTAAAGCATTATCATAGAATCATAGAATCATAGAATCACTAAGGTTGGAAAAGACCTTTAAGATCATCGAGTCCAACCATCAACCCAGCACCCGTGCCCACTAAACCATGTCCCGAAGTACCACATCCACACGTTTTTTGAATGTCTCCAGTGTTGGTGACTCCACCACTTCCCTGGGCAGACTGTTCCAGTGCTTGACTACCCTTTCGGTGAAGAAATTTTTCCTTGTCGTGGTTTAACCCCAACCGGCAACTAAGCACCACACAGCCGCTCGCTCACTCTCCCCCAAGTGGGACAGGGGAGAGAATCGGAAGGGTAAAAGTGAGAAAACTCGTGGGTTGAGATAAAGACAGTTTAATAGGGAAAGCAAAAGCCGCGCACGCAAGCAAAGCAAAACAAGGAATTCATTCACTACTTCCCATGGGCAGGCAGGTGTTGAGCCATCCCCAGGAAAGCAGGGCTCCATCATGCGTAACGGTTACTTGGGAAGACAAACGCCATCACCCCGAACGTCCCCCACTTCCTTCTTCTTCCCCCAGCCT
>JASVER010000100.1:216296-306639 GCA_030449065.1 Oceanodroma leucorhoa
AAGAAAGAAAGAAAGAAAGAAAGAAAGAAAGAAAGAAAGAAAGAAAGAAAGAAAGAAAGAAAGAAAGAAAGAAAGAAAGAAAGAAAGAAAGAAAGGAAGGAAGAAAGGAAGAAAGAAAGAAAGGAAGGTGTGAAGAAATTATGATTTTTTTCTATTTATAACACCTCCAGAGTTTTAACAAACAGAAGCACTCTTTTTCCAGGAATGCATGAACATTTTCTTCTTACTGACACGACACTGTTTACACAGTCTGCTGTCCTGAGTTTATTCCTAGCAAGAACAAAAATAATGCAAGGAGGTGGTGATGTTTATCCTCCACAAACAGATCCCAGGAGCTAATGCCAAAGTACACTCCAGAGAGACCTCTCAGTCCCTCCCAYGATATCAGTCTATGATGTCAAACCAGACATGGCCAGTGGACCAAACTGGTCTTGCCAACAAGTTCCATTCTTGGCTTGTATGTTTATCCACAAAACCAAACTTCCACAGGGGAAAATTTTGGAAAACTTCACTCCATGCTTTACTGAAAGTTCAACACAATAATGGAAAAATCAATCTGATTTCTACCCCTGAGAGGTTTGCATCCCTCAGGTTTCTATGTTTGAAGCTGTCTACAGCTCTGAGTTAATTCTGAGATTCTTAATCCCTTTACACAAAGCGATATCCAGTGCCAGGTGAAAAGTTTGAATTAAATTAAAACTGTGGCCAACATCTTAAGTGGGGAACATATTTCAAAGCCTATGTGAGCCATTTTCCTCCAAAACCTACTTGCTATGCAAAAATATGACAAGTTTCCTTAGCAACAAGCATTTCCTTGTCTAAGACTTGCTCTCCCAGAACATATCCATTATGGATGATTTATCCCATTATCTCTATGTAAGACAGTGCTAACAAAAAGCATTCATTACTGCTCAGTCCTTACATTTGTGTATTGTTTCTTTAGCTGCTGAGTATGTGAACAGTAACACCCTTAATGGAGGCCAGTGTAAACTTTTATTACTGCAGTCAAACTGGCATGTCTAAATAGAAATGAAAAGTGCTGGAGTTCTCTTTAAAGTACTAATTAATCTTTTCCAGAACTTTTATTGAGACTATATTTTTTTCCTAGTGTCCCCGTAAAATAATGGACTCAATTAGTATACTGTTATTCTTTCTAGCCATCTGAAAGCATTTCACATTATTACTTTATCTGGAAGAGTTATTTGTTTCACATTAGAGATAAACAGTGGTTTTAAATTACTAACAATAACTAACAGATGTTGATGCTCAGCCAAATTATTTAATAGACTTGAAAATTAAATATATTCATCCACTGTCTATGCTTTTACCACTACGAGAGGAGCCCCGTTAATAAATCCCTGAAGAGAATTTTTCCTCAGCAAAGCAGGTGTCTGGCTAGGAACCTCGAAAGACTGTCTGTGGAGGTGTTCAGAGAAAGCAGGCTTGACTTCTTTTCCTTGTGACTGGGGTGTGAGGTGGGTCCTGCTCCCTTGCATGCTGATCAGCTGTTTGCACCTCTGCACAAATACAAGGAGAGCAGCAGGACTGCACACCTCTCCATGCTGGTGCTTTACGGTCTCATCCTGCTCCCACACAACAGTTAAAGCACTTCCAGAAGATGATAGTTGAGTTTATAGTTCTGAAGACCAGGGAAAAGCCATTTGCTGTGGCTTAATCTTCAGATTACACTATATAGATACCAAGATAATAGTTTCGAATACCACTTGTTTAGATGTTATTGGAATGGTTAAAAAGGTATAGTGATTTTACAGATGGGGGAAGAGAAATTCCATTTTTGTCTGATACAAGGACTTGAAAGCAGTTAATACAATCTGCAGACATTTTCAGATTTTCAACAACTACACAATATGCTTTGGGACAAAATACAGGTTTGGGACATACCTGCACTGAAAGGGAATTTTTGAGGGAATTGCTGCTGAAAACTATAAATAAATCTCCTTTGTACTCATGACTAAAGAATTTCCTAGCAATAAATACTTAAATAGAAAATTTCCCATGTGCAGCCTTTCCTGGATAAAGAAAGAAAATCGATAGGTATATAGCACATTCCTTCTGTGAATGTAAAGCCAATTATGTTTAAGGACTGAAACATCCAGTCTCTCTTCTCTAGCAGAAAATGCTCTTGCTAGAGCACAAAATTCAACATTTGCAGTAAGAGAAAATCCTAACTTTTGAAAGTGTATTTTTTTACCAATCTAAGAGGGCTGTATTTTAAAGCGACTTGGAAAACAAACATTTTGCAGGGGAGAAAGAATTTGGGGCCAGCCACGAGGGCGCAGCAGGGACGGGCAGCTGCAGGGGAGCAGGAGCTGAGGTCGCACTGTGCCGGCAGCAGCAGCAGCATCCTCGCTGGCAGGGGCACAGCAAGGAGAGCAGGGCRGGCAGGGTGGYSATAGCCAGGACCMGCCARGAGACCAGGYGACCATGAAAGTCCACGGCRGTGAGGCARCTCAMGCCAAGGAGTTGTGTCCGTGGGAAGGGCCGGGGTCAGAGACGTGCGGTCAGGCCCAGGCGCAGGTGCCCCATAGCTCAGGAGAGGAACCAGTGCTTCAACCTCGGTACACCTCCTCACGACGGTGGACCTGTCCCCACTCCTCACACCTCTTCATCACCCCTTGCCATGCTCCCAGCTGCCAGACCCAAGGTTCCATGGCTGCCCCATGTCCAAGCTGGCCTTGAGCAGTGGCTTTTCTGCGAGAGGGGTATAGACATATATTTGGTGCTAGAACACTAATCAATATCTGATTTAGGCACTGGAAGTTTTAAAATTTTCCAAAGACTGCTAGTCAGCAATCTACATTCATTACCTCTACCTGTCCATCACAGTGAGTGAGTTGGGAGCATCCTTTTGGAGAAGGTGGCTTGGTGGATATTTTTCAGTTTCAATGCAACTGATGCTATCAGGATGTTAACCTTACTACTTGACAGAGTTACAATAGAAAGCAATATATCTCCAGACAATATTTTATTTGTACAAAACAAGCATTTATTTCTATACAAAAATACAATTTGTACATTTCAAAGATTGAGACTCCCCGGAAGTGTTACTGGAATAGAATGATAAATACAAGGACATGTACCGGTTGTCAAAGGGAATACAAGTGATTTGTGTTGCATCTGCAGCTCTTGGGAGCTTTGGGAGTGACAGAAAGACCAATTGCACTAAGTGTGGCTAAAGCACATCCCAGCAGAGTTCTTGCTCCTGAGCTCCGTGCAACTCAAATAGATAAGACAAGAAAATATTTTTGAAACTATTTTACAGATGCCAATTAAAACCCAGAGATTTAGGTCTTTAGGTAAACTTTTTATCTGTTACAGAACTTAAGGGACTTAGCTCCGTTCTGATTTCAAAGGGCTCCTATTTGAATCCTAAAACTCACTTCAACTTAACTGTGATTTCACATATCTTCCAGAACTGAAAATTCAGAGAGCTTGTCAGAGAGTTTAAATTCAGTATTTGCCCAAAAAAAAAGAGAGATTTTATTTTAATATTTTTTAATTCAGATTAAATTTTTTTCTATGTTTGTGTGGTGGTGCATTCCTCCCCTGCCGCTCTCCCCTGGGCCACTCTATGATCTCAGAAACTCCTGTTAAAATTTGGCCTTTGTGCAATGAGTTGGGTGGTGAAGCGTCCCTTGACCGTACCCAGAACTCTTGCATGGCTGAGGTGGGGGAATGGCACTGGCCGTACCAGAAACTGCTGCTGCCTGGCCCAGGTGGGGGACAAAAATGGGGAGAGAGGCGGGTGTTGGTCTCTTCTCCCAAGTAACAAGTGATAGGACGAGAGGAAATGGCCTCAAGTTGCACCAGGGGAGGTTTAGATTGGAYATTAGGAAAAATTTCTTCACCGAAAGGGTAGTCAGGCATTGGAACAGGCTGCCCAGGGAAGTGGTGGAGTCACCATCACTGGAGGTGTTCAAAAAACATGTGGATGTGGTGCTTCGGGACATGGTTTAGTGGGCATGGGTACTGGGTTGATGGTTGGACACAATGATCTTAGAGGTCTTTTCCAACCTTAATGATTCTATGATTCTATGATTCTATGATCATTTGTCATCCCCTGACACCCTTATCTGAATCGTAACTCAACTGGAACGACACCATTGTTGCTGAAGTCTTGAGAATTTTTCACAGATGACTAAAGCCAATCATCTTGCAAACCTATAAACAGTGGTCCTGAGTGAGACCCTTTGAACTCTCCCGGACCACAGCGGGCTGCACCCAGAATCTCCCTCTGAGTGGGAYGCCTTTCAGAGTTAGCAAACTCTCAAGTCTGAGATATTTGGAGGACAGCTGGGACCTGGGCTGAAACACCCTTTGCCCATTGAGAAATGCCAAGATATTTAACGTAAGTATTTCACGAGACTTGAAAGGAATATTTAACAGGTATCTTTATCTAGCTTTGGGCCCATGTGTGTGTGTGTGTGTGTGTGTGTGTATTGATTTAGGTAACCAATAGTAAGCATAATCTGTAACTAAGTCATTGTAGTGATTGTAGTAGACCCTCCTAACTCACTTTGTAGATGTTAAATTAGTCAATGATTAAGTGTTGCTAAAATTTTATGATTCACTTTAAACTGTGAATGAACCTTAGACCGCTGCTAAACACATATAATCCCTTAGACATAATCCATTGACCAAGTCTGTTACTAGRGGTAGATTCAGCTGCACCTAGACTCCTCTCTGAGAAGGAGTTTAGAAAGCAAGGGGGTCTACTCTGAACCTCATGACTCAATGGGAGGGTCCCCCTACCCTTTTCATACTAGACATAAACCTTTGCCCCAGTCTGAGACTAAGATTGGATCCAGCTGCGCCTAAGCTCCATCAGGAGTTTAGAAAGCAAGAGGGGCTTCTCTGAACSTCGTGACTCAGTGGGAGGGTCTCCCTTACCCTTTTTGTCCTCGGTCTCTTTATAAATCATTCCAGCTCAATTCTAACAGGATTTTCCTTGTTATGCTTCATCCATGTAGGATAGAGTGAACTTTGCCATCTAACTCTGTTAAGTTGTGCTTCTATAAATTTCTATTAAAATCACTTTCTGCTAGTACCTTTGACAGCGATTCTTTAAGCAGTCTCTAACCCACTCATTTGCGACAGTTTGGCCATGAAATTATATGTATATAAAAATACACAAAATTTCATTTTTAAGTATTTGAGAAAACATTTTGAAGTCATGTTTCAGTCTGAGCTCTATCTTTGTGCATTTGTAAAAGCAAATCATATGATATTCAGCATTTGTTTTCAGGTTATCTGTGTAAAAGACTATATGTCTAAAACACTTTAAAACAGTAATACTGAGCTTAACTTTATTTATATGCCACTGGAAATCTGCTTTTGATGTAGCCAAAATCTCACAGCAGATCGATGAGAGGATCAGAAACTGAACCCAGAGTTCCGTTTCAGTGAAGTAGCAGCATCAGAGCTGCGTAAGGGGCTAATGACAAGTGCTCTGTAAATGATGTTATTGTCTGTCATGTTAATACTAATGGAAAGCAAAAAGAGATAAGATTCAATAAACTATCCTAGGTTAGAGCTATCCATTCCCCAAAGGAACTTCTCTCTTCTAACCACTGTTGGGCTTATGTTCCTGTAAGTCAGAGGTCATACTCTAGGCGATTATTTTTAATAGACATTGAAAGATTTATCTTCCATGATCTTATCTATTCTGCTCTTGATTCCACCTATATCTTCACCTTCACATTTTGTTGTGGAAAACAGATACAGAATTTTGTTCTGTATTGTGTAAGTAGAGGACTTATGTTTATTTGCCTAAAACTAGCTGCCTAAGCAACTACTGTATTTCTGACATGTTGTAAATCAACACAAGTTACTAATAGTTTTTAATGATTTCTTCCCAGTTGAATCATTAACTATGATGTTCAAACATGCCCCCTTAGATATTTTGTCTTAACACAAAAATAAAGAAAGATAATGGGCATTGTAGAAAAGAAACTAATAGTTGCCATAGCAGGTCTTTTTCTCTTGTTTTCTTTATGACTTTCAACCTCTGTCCAGGGAAATTGTATTAGGAAGATGAAAAATGCAAAAATATATTGTCTTCTCAATGACATGCTACAAAAATCTCTGATGGATTTTGTAACAAACAGAGCAAAACATGTCTGCATGGTTATATTGTTCTAATGGGTAGTAGCTTAAGCTTGTCCTTTGGTGCTCCATCTCTCTAAAAATGGTCAGATCTCTGAGCAGAAGGTCTGGTAGAGCTACAACTTTCAGAGATTTTTCTTTTATTTGTGAAAGTTTCGTCCAATTATTTTGAGTACTATCCCTCACAAAGTTTTAACTGTGTTCGTAACTATGTGATGGGGATTTAGAGTATGTCTCTATAGCCAGTACAGCGAATATAAAGATTTGAGAAGTTTTGTGCAGTTATGGGATGATTAAGATTTTTATAATATTCYTAAAGTGTCTTCCTGTTTCCAGTGCTGCTGCTCTCACTGCTTACCTATCACTAATGGTCTGTACTTTATTTAGTCATTCTTACGTTGCCCTGGAAAACCACTTTTTTTCCAGTTCTGGCTAAATACTTGAAAAAATCAGGTATTTAGGTAAAAGATATGCTGTTTACTGCATTCTATATTGCCTCTAATTTTTAGAATTACTTATTATTAAGGGAAAAAAACATAGTCTCTTGAGCACACTAAACAATCTAAAGCTTTGGTAAAACTTACAGGAATAAGGAAAAAATAGATTGTTTCGGTTCTTGGTTTGCTAGTTTAAGTTAACAGGACAATATCCACATGTTAGGAGCAAACCATGCTAATAATAGGATATCTTTCTTTAGCAGTACTAAGGATTTGTATCTTTTGGAGATGACTCTAAACTTGGAAATCAAAATGTGCACAGACTATAAGCACGTGACATCCACAGTGAATGTAGTTCAATTGACATAAGGAGAAAGAAAAAGCAAGTGCACTCAATTCCCCACTTTTTGCTAAAAATACTTTCAACCTTTTTTATARTTGTGAATAGCAGTGAAGACAAGGACTTCTGAACATGGATTTTTTTATTTACAAATGTTTGCAAAGAGCTACCTTCTCAAAAACCCCCGCCTTCCAAAACTCTGTGCTTTTAGCATGCCTGAACACGTGACTCAGCAACTACACAAACTCCATCAGCTAAGATCCCAGACTCACACAAACTGACAGCTTCATCTTTTTGTGATTTATGACTGCCCTCTCAGTGCATCCATTTCAGTTTCAGAGCATGTGGTTTTGAATTGTTCTCTCACGGATGAATTCAGAACGGTCATCTATGAATTCAAACATAAAAAAAACCACTAACAACAAAGAGTCACTACATGCAGGTGTGTCTGCTTGGTGACAGGAGTGGGAAAAAAATCACCTGTGATGACTGAGAAGTCTCCGTTACAGTGCCAGCCACCTGTGGGGGATGCTAATCTATTGTTTTAAATTGAGATGCTCAGAATAAGATGGAAAGGAATAAGATGGACTCCACTGCTACTGCAGGACAATGGTGTCCGACTCCCACCTCCTCCTGAGGAAGAGCAGAGGGCAAGGAGGAGAAGAGAAATGGATCGAAATACTGAAATGAAGATTTGGTCAAGACCCGTCTTTGTGGAAGCATAACTGCACAGAGCCAAGGATTCACAATGTCATATAAAATCAACTGAGGGATACAGTCCTCTCTCCAGCAGATTATGAATTATTCCAGCAGTCTGTTATAAGACTCAGCTGGTGTACATCTGCTGGCTGGTGATACAGACCGTTACTTCATTCCATTCATTTTCTGGTTAGGTTTTTTTTTCATTCTTAAAATGACAAAACATTTTTGTGAATAGCACGTTAGAATAAAATTTGAACGTTAAGGATGTTAAAGTCTAAATTTAAAACTGATGCGTAGGCAGTCGGCTACTGGGAGTCTTCCTTTTGCCTTCAGGTTTAAATCCACATTAATTACACTGAAATGAATAACTGCTTCTAGAATTGCACCAGTGGAAGATTTTGCTCCAATCTTTGTCATATTCTGACTGAAAAAGCATAGTCCGGAATGTAAATATTAAATATTAATATCAAATTTAAATATACATGAAGAGAACTGCTTCCACATGTTCATATCAGGAGTCTAATTTAAGATTTCATTTTAGTAGATTAAGCCACAAAGTGTGGGACTCCTTCATTGTACCATTAATCTCAAAATGCTAGTAGTTGAATTTAATTGCCTGCATTAAAATTGCAGGCTCACTTTCTATTTCTGTCTTTCAATGCAATTGGATCTTTTCCCTGCGTTGCAAATGCCAAAACCTATTTACATTGCAGAATGGGATATAACCTTACATTCATGTGATACCCATATCAAATTTCATGAGACATCACAAAGAAATAGCTTCCAGCACTGAAATTGAGAGATTTGAAGCTGTTGAGGTAGGAGAAGGAAAGGGGCAAAGATCTCAGTTCTGTATCATTAAAGTGAATGGAAAATTTGAACTTGACATCAAGAGAGGGCTCAACACTGGGTCTCAAGATAATCACAAGACCTCAGGTCACATGGGTAGACAGAAAGGAAACCAACTGTAGACAACTAAAGATGGAATTTAGAAGCACGAGAAAGTAAGGCAAAGGTGTCTGATGCTCACTTTCTGAGATGGTGGAGAAAAGCAGGCTTCATGATAGAGAAATATAATAGTTGATTAGATTAACTGTACAGATGGAATAAACTATCAAGTTTTTGGGAACAAAAGTCTTGTCAGCTGGTCTGCTAAAACCACCGAAAGTCTGTTTGTCCACAAGATTGTCYGTTTTTGCATTCCATCTTTATGAGTTGGTCTGATAAACCTATCTACTCTTCCTGCAAATTCTCTCTCCTGTTTCCTCAGGCTATCCAGCCTCAGGATCTGATATATTGAAAGATGAAGATGGAAACAGAAAGGAACACCAAAACGGTGAAAGAAAGGGCATGAAATGTTAGTATGCTGGGTCCAATGCAATATCAATTACTTCAGCGTGAATTTTGCTGCTGACTAGTATTGTCATAATTGATTCATAAAAAAGAGAAGAGGAGGGAATGTGAGACTAGTGAAGTGAGGAARAAAATACACTCCTTACAAGGCGTGGTAGAAGATAAGGCTGTGGAACATAAAAATATTAAGGTTTTTTTGACTACTAGCTGCCAGTAAAAGCCTGACCTGCCTATATTCTCAGATAGGTGATTTATTTTCTTTACATATTTCTATAAAATATTCATTTTTCCCATGCTAGCACGGTGTCTGCAAGTTGTAACTTATTTAAAATCCTACAAGTAAAAAATGGCAGTAATGAATCTTTAACAACTGTTTTCTCTCTGAAGATGATCAAACAGAGTTTACCAGGCAGAAAAATAATACTAAAAATGCAAGTAATAAATCAAAATCAATTAAGCAAACAAATCTAAATGGAGCATCTTAACCTCTTGTTCTCAGCAATAAAATTGATCAATGGGCCAAGTTTATGCTTTAGATGGTAATTTTGTTTGTTCATTCTGGGKTTTTTTTGACTCATACCTTCTTTTCGGTAGCTCATCAGTTTGTAGCCTGCTAAGCAAAGAGGAAACATGTTTACAAACAGCCTGTCTCAGGTACTGGTTTGTGTCATATTTCTTACACATGGAAGGCATGGGAGAGAGCTTGGGGGAAAAAAGCAAAGAAAGAAAAGACACCTTTTAAACCTGGCTCCCTCTTCAGCRTGGATTTAGACAATCTCTGCAGATGTGCTGCCTGTCATCCTTTTCTCTATACTCCACTGCTGGAGAAAAACTACCCTCTTTCTGACACCGGTTATCTTTAGGAAGGGCTTCTCTCTGATGGATTTGTTTCTGTTATTTTAAAGCACCATGTCACAAAGACATAGTACATACATTCTACGGTATATGAGAGAAATCAACATTCAAGAAATATCAGCACTGCTTATCTGGACATTAAAATTTTGCCAGAACAACCAAGAGTGTTCAATGTCTTGATTTCAGGTACTCTTGCCTGCTACAAAAGCCCAYAACCCCACCCAGAGCAGAGCAGCTGCTCAGCTCAGAGAGAGAAATAGGGGGAGAAGGACTTTTAAGTTGGTTCAGTTGCCTTATCAGATAGATGGCACAACACCAAAAACATCTAGGATCATTCAGCTGAGGAGACAGCATCGTCTACTACATGGATAAAGGAGGAATCAKCTTAAAACGGGTACTGCCACCAAATGCAATGTGTTACTGAGTAACACACTGAGAACAACTGGGAACTGATGCAATTCCTAGCAACATCCCACTGACGCCCAATAACTTGGCCACGCTGCTCTTGCCAAGGAGCAGAGAAGTATGTCATGTCAAAGCTGCCTTTTCAGCCCATTTCCTTTCGTGGTTTGAGTTTATGTGCTTTATGTTTCAACTGCAGCCCCGAATTAAGGACATTTTAAAGGACATTTTCTGGCAGGAACTTGAATAGGTACTGTGCAAATACCAAGAAAAAGACTGCTTGCTTTGTTGTTGTTCCTAGTCACGATCATAAGCCAAATGCTGAAAATCTTATGAAGAAAAAAGGTGCTTGGCTAAGTCCCAAACTTCCGGATCTTTTGCTGTTCTCCACAGTTGCTGAGCTCCTTAGGGGACAATACAACAGTAAAAAGGTACTGTTCAGCTGTACGAGGTCAGCCCTATGGATTAGTCTCACTAGAAGGATTTCTAAAGTCTGAATGGAAGACTGCATTCTGTGTTCCTTGGAGTCTGTGGCCTGCAGTGGCATGATCTGAACAGCCCTCAGCTGGGACTGTGTCTTCAGGAAGCAAATTCCACCTCTGGCATGTCGATTACTCTGCATGGATCAGACAATGCATTAAAAGAAGAGATTTATTTTGGTGTTTGGACTTTGGACGAAAGTTCCACTATGATACAATTCAAAGATCTGTTTCATGTAAGTCCCCACAAGGTATGGGGCAAGACCTGCRGGAAAATATTTTAAAAAGAGACTGAAATCCCATATTCAGAAAGGATCCTTGCATTCAGGAGATTAATTCTCATGGAAATTCAAAGTCAAGGTGGAAAGAGGAGGAAAGAAGACAAAGGTTCACTTTGCTGTATATTTTCCAACMAATAATCTCTAGTACATGAAATTTGGGATTTTGTGGATAAAATAACAAGTACTATGGTGACACAAACAAAACCAAGGGTTTTTTTAGTCAAAAGGATTCACACTTAACTGTTTTACCACTGAATCAACTTGTAGAAGACTTAACAATGTCATTGCAATTGTTGCTTCCATGGATACAGAAAGCTTAGAAACTGCAGGGAAAACCATTCCTACTGTTCTTGTTGCAACTTCATTATTTGAGGAGGTTGCTTCAGTTTCTGCAGTTAATGACACCAGGTCCCATCACTTTAGTTACAGTCAGAATTACATAACAAAAAAAATAACAGCAGTAATGTTAATAATGCTGTCAGTTTTTATTTTTTAAAAGGCCTTTGATGAAGAAAGGACTGTATGATTTGAATGCAAACACTCAATTATCTATCACTACTTAAAGAAGGCCATCCTGTTGTGTTCTGGTGGTGAATATGTTTTGCAGCATTTGTGGATCCATGACTCCACGTACCTGCAGATTCCAATAGCACTATACTTAAATTGAATTTTCACTGGCTTGTGTATATAACAGGTATTTCAGTCCCTAGTAGACTCTCACACACTTACACAAGCTTATACCAACATTGAAGAGGAGAATTAAAAGATCAAAATTCAAAATGCAGGAATCTTTTGCTGTGCTGAAAAATTATCGAAACCAGCCACTGGAATCCCTTTGATTTTGAAAACTAAGACTGCTAGTATAATCTTGCCCAGTTGGAGGACCACAGTAGAAAATATGAGGTTTTTTATGCATTGAAAGTGAAAGCTGACTGACACAATAAACCTGCCCACAGCTTTAGGCGTGTTTATCAATGAAGACAGTAGAGCTTCCACTGAATATTACCTCCAGGTCAGGAAATCAGTTAATTGGTAATAGTTGAAAAATTTGTATATCCTCATGCAAATTGTTCCACCACTGTGTTTGATCACCTTTGCTACGGCATGCCATTGACATAACCAAACCACCTCTTACCACAAGAAGAGAAGAATTTCATTAAAAACTTGAAGATATGTGTGTAGCATGACTGACTATAATAAACTAGAATTTACACAGGGTCATTATGGCCCTGAAAACAACTATGAAGATGGAATTTCATCATAGCAAGTAATTAGTATTGGTTAACATCCTGCACAAGCTGAGCACTGCAACAATATTCTGATTATACTTGCACCCACTATATTGGATACTAGGTGGGGTGGAAAAAAGATAGGGAACAAAAAGTTAAAATGCAGTTAAAATGTTGCTTTTTGTACAAAGTATGATTTTTATATCTAACTCCAAACCTCTTCATCATTCTCTSTCTATGAAAAACTATACTTCTGAAAAGCTTGTAACATTTATATTTTATGTTTTTCAGCCTATGAGCACAAAGAAAATATTATGTTTGCAATACCTATGGTATTTTTACCTCAAGAAGATACAATTCCTTTTGCTCTTTGTTTACTGTGTTGATCTTGATTTTCAATTACCTTCTCAGCTGAGCACGAAAATTGTTTTTCCTCCTTGACCCCATTCACCTAGTAGATGCTGAGTAATATTTTTAACAAGTTAAATTGTTAACGTCAAACCAAACTCAGCAAGAGAGAACCAGATAGTCCTAGTTCTCTAGGACTACAATTTACTTCTTTTCTCTAATTGCAAAGTATACTTGAATGTCTATTTTCTTACTGATCTCTAAAGGCACAGTATTATTATGGACCTGGGCAACCTGCTCATGATCCTTTGGCATCCTGCTCCAGGAGACCCTGCTAGAACGGGGGCTCAGACAAGATGACCTGCAGAGGTCCCTTCCAAATCCAGCCATTCTGTSATTCTTTCACCATGTATCCTTCTGATTTTGTTTAGTCGTACCTTTCAACTCAACACGCCTCAGGTCACTTTCAGTGGTAAATTCCTTCCAGCAGACGTAGTGTTTTAAAAGGACATGCAAACACGGGAGCCAGATGCATTTTAGCATAAGCTTGTGCTGCTTGGCTTGTGTAAAAAAAMCAAGCAGAGTTGCCCTACTGCTTGTAATTAATATTCTGGCTACTTTGGTTTTTTTTAATATGGCATTGTGTTGCAAACAATTAATTTCCTTTCTCATTTTTCTGTAGTTTGTCACTTGGCTAAAAGTATTGTGCATGAGCTTAATTTTACATTGAGGTACTTAAAGTCCAACTATGTTCAATATAGTATCTGAATATATATTTAACTATAAGCGTATACATATGCTTCACATGTTCTTTAAAGTCTTAGGCTATATTCCGATGTGCTCACTGCAAAGCATATTCTTAATCAGTTTGTTAGGATGGAGCTACATTCTGTKTTTAGATCTTGTATGTATTAGTCTTCTGGTGGCTATCAAAGCAAAACTCACCAAACAGCTTAAATTAAGTCCAATATGTTAGCTCAGATATTGACTATTATTWTTACAATGTTTTTTTCTTCTGTTGGTCTCAAGATACTTTACTGAAGCTGAATAGAAAACAAGCAATTACAATGTAGTATTTTAATATTTTTTGGAAAAATATCAATTCCCAGACACACTGAAATATTTCAGCCTTTATCTATTAAGGCATCATAGCCTCTCCTATTGRCGCRCCATGGAATTCAGAAGGTACAGTACACAGTGTAGGCCTAGCTTACTGAAGGTACAAGACCACCGTGGTCTTTAACTACACTAAGGCCAAACAAAAGCATATCCAAGCATAAGTGTTATAGCTGGATTTTTTTTTTCAATTACAAATTTAATCTTTCTGAGGAAAAGAAACAAGAGACAACTACAAACTTTCTTTCAAAATATTTTTGTCACAAAACTTTCTACCACCCAAATATTTTGTCTCCTCTCTCTCTATCCCTCATTCCTCCCTCCCTCTCTCTTTCCCTTCCTCTCTCTCCCTCCTTCCTTCCTCTCTCTCCCTCCTTCCTTCCTTCCTTCCCTCCTTCCTTCCTTCCTTCCTTCCTTTCTTCCTTCCTTCCTTTCTCCCTCCCTCCCTCCCTCCTTCCTTCCCTTTTTGTCAATAACACTATAATACATGTTTGATTTAACCCAACATAATGCATTAGGTTTCTTTTGGAGTCAAGCTACATACAAAATAAATATCAGGCTAAGTTCAAATATTGCCTTTCCTTCTTTTTTCTCTAAGTCAAGCTGGTGCTCCTGACAGGTTTCTGTCTGAATAGGAATGCTGCAAAGTGAAGTATCTCATTATCCACCCAGCAGGTATGTTGTTRCCAGTGGTAGTACCAACTTCTTCCTATCGACCTGTTGTAAAGTTTCAGCTCCCTGAACCTATGGTCGAGTAAACCAAGTATTAACAATAATAATAATTTTTCCAAAGCTAGACCACTCTGAAAAACTTCAGTTGCATTTTTTAAACTATCATCTTATGTATAGTCATCTACCAAAAAGACTTAATTATTTTTCCATGATCAACACTGAGTGCAGTCATTAGACAGGCACTCGATGTACAATTAAGGAATTGTCTACTTTAGAACAACTAAGAGAACAAATACCTTATAAGCTGTTGTCAACATAAAGTGCAGCTTCTCCAAAATAAAAGGGTAATTAAAGCATGTTCCACAGTAATTACACTTAAAAAACATCAACTCCAATTTAAATATAAAAGCATTTACATTAYGTAACAATATTTGAAAAATTTATATCTACCAGGATGCATTATTTAAAATGGTGTGAACAATGGCATTAAGAATATTCTTTTATGGTATTATGCATGAAAGCTATCAAGGTCATAGAAATGGCCGGTTTATTGTAGTTCTGCAACTCTAGTGTATCYCCAGAACAATCACAAGAAATAGGAAATATTCTTCATGACACACTACAACCTTCATTCTCTTTTCTGACTACGTACCTTTGTTCACATGCTGAGGTAATTGGCATGACTCTGTTGAAGTCAATGCGTATGTATTACCTATATATTATCATATTTATTCCTATACTTATTTTACATATAAATTTCAATTAATTATTAGTGATAATTAAATAATACTTTCACATTTATGATKAACAAGATACTATTATGATTATAACGTCTATCTTTTTTATTGCATATTATCATCTGTATATGCTATATATATAATTTTAGTATTAATATGCCATATTAGTGTTATTCATATAACTTACACCGTTTATGTTAGAAGATCACTCTCTAGGTTACAGATGAGGCACTGATTAAGGCACTGCAGCTCCCGGCTCCCCTTTCTTTGCAGAGCAGCAGCCCGCTCCTGCCGCTCCCTGACACACAGCCCCAGCACCAGCATCAGAGCTGACCAGCCACTTTTTCCCTCTAGAATCCCAGATATCTGCCAAATGCCCTCAAAAGAGGAAGGAATTTTCAACTGAGTGGTTGAATGTATGCCTACACAAAGTACATCATGGATTTCTGATCTTTTCCCTTGTCACTCAAATGGTGTCAGACACATTTCAAGCCAGTCGTATCAGGAGTATAATTACCCCACTAACCCAATTAAGAAAATGACACGACAGGGAAATTCTCTGGAGCCTCCATTTGGTTACCAAGCTATACCTATGTGGTGTGTGTTAAAAAGCACACCCACTGAAATAAGCCATGGGGTTCACGATTGGTTTAAACAGATTAAACATCATTACATCAAATATCATTAATCACTGGTAAACAAAAAAAAAAGTGAAAGAGCAGGTCCTAAAATGTGATAGAAAGAGTAAGGTGTCAAAAGTTACTTCTGTTTTCATAACTAAATTTCTTATGTTTTTAAAATGTTTCAAATAAACTTGACACACTGTAATTTTTTTTATTGTTCATGCTAAATTTGCAAGCAGTTTTTTGCAAATTCAAAACTTCATAAGTGAAAAAAAACCTGCTTGTGATCTCCTTTTTTACCTAATTTTACATATTKTACCTATTTTTATCTATTTTTAACYTATTTTACCTATATTTAATGCTTTTATTCTTTCTCACCCCAGAAAAAAATTGATTTGTTTATTCCTTTTAGCAAAAGTAGGATTTTCCACTATGACATAAATAATGTCCCTGGCTTAAAGCTGTTTACATTTTCTCTAACAGGAAGCAGTACTTCACTACTTTTACGTACATCAAGTTGTTTTGCTCTGCCCATCCACTAGTGCAAACAGGAATATTTGCAAACAGAAACAAATCAGTTTGCTTAGGTGCTTTTCATTAAATCTATGCCTAGACAATTAGATGGGAATTCTCTTTTTACACATATCTAAAGAAAAACTGTGCAAGGTTTTTTTAATTGTTTGGGGTTTTATTTTTGCCACAAGTTATTAACACTTCACATAAAGACCATGTCTACAGGGTGCAGCATCACAATAAAAATGTGAAAGAATTGTGACGATTAACATCAGAAGTGGAATTAGAAATAATCCCTAYGTTTTCACCTGTGATCTGCAAGACACTTATTATGGACTGACAGTCATGAATCATTTCTATTACACAAAGTTTGCTTTAACTGATAAAAAAATCAGCCTAGCCCCWAGTCCTTATAACTTCGGTGGGGAGCAAAAGGTAACCGTGAGGGAGTAACGAATGCCAGCAGCTAGCACATGGCTGCCTACGCCATTTCTAAGTTTTCTGGGCATTGTGGCATTGGTAAGAGGTACTCTCAGAGGTACCAAAATTGAAGTGTTGATTCTTGAAGGAAGCTCCATCTATTTAAAAAATACTCCATTACGGCAGTGGAAGAAATAGTGTCAGGTTTTAGGATAATGTTTTAAAAATCTCTAGGGAAAGGTTAAACAGAGACTGCAATGAAGACACTGGTCAATAAGATTGGTTTTACTCAGTGGCACGACGCCATTCCCCTGGAGCCTCCTCCTGCCTGCCACAGCCTGGCACCGCGGCTCTCAGGTGGTGGAAGGATGCCGTTGTGGTGGTGCATCCCCCCCACCTTCTCCTGGGCGCTCGCTGATTTCAGAAATTCCCATGAAACCGTGGCCTTGGTGCACTGAGTCTGGTGGTTGAGCGCTCSTTGACTGTATCAGGAACTCTGCATAGCTGAGGCTGGGAGCGTATTCCCACTGCCTGGCCYAGCTGTCATCTTATCTGAGTCGTAGCTCAATTGTAGCAACACTGAAACCTTGAGAATTTTAGTAACTACCACCTGGGACTGTGGCCAGGATGGAAATTTACAGATGACTAAAGCCAATCATCTTACGAACCTCTAAATGGTCATCCTAAGTGAGACCTTTTGAGCTCTCCTGGACTGCAGCGGGCTGACCCCAGCATCTCCCTCTGAGTGGGACGCCTCTCAGAGCTCGCGACCTCTGGTGTCTGTGATATTCGGAGGACCGTCACCGAAAGCTGACAACGGGACCTGGGCTGAAATCCTTCACTCCTTGAGGCTCAACCCTTCGCCCGTTGAGAAAAAATGCCTAGACATTTGACATGAATATTTCCTCACTGAACTTTAGGGGAATATTTAACAGGTACCTTTTGTACATTTATATATACATATTTCTGTCTGTGTGTGTGTGAACTAATAGTAAGCATAATTTGTAATTAAGTCATGATTGTAGTAGACTTTACTAACTTTGTAAATGTTAAATTAGTTATTGATTAAGGATTGCTAAAATATTGTAATCCACCTTAAAACTCTGAATGAACCTTAGGCTGCTGCTAAACATATATAATTCCTTACCCTTTTGTATTAGACATAAACCGTTGTCCAAGTCTGAGACTGGGGGTAGATCCAGCTGCACCTAGACGCCTCTCTGAGAAGAGTTTGGAAAGCAAGAGGGTCTACTCTGAACCTCGTGACTCAATGGGAGGGTCTCCTTACCCTTTTGTATTAGACATAAACTGTTGACCAAGTCTGAATCTAGGGGTAGATCCAGCTGGGTCTACTCTGAACCTCGTGACTCAGCTGGAGGGTTTCCCTTACCCTTTTCGTCCTCGGTCTCTGTACAAATTATTCTAGCTCAATTATAACACGATCTTCCTTTGTATACTTCATCCACGTAGTAAGCAATAGAGTGGACCTTGCCATCTAACTATGTTAAGTCGCGCTTTTATAAATCTCTRTTAAAATCACTTTCTGCTAATACCTTTGACGGTGATTCTTTAAGCGTCTTCTAAACCACTCATTTGCGACAACCATGTGTAAATCAATGGCGTGCTTCAGCAGAGAGGAAAGCTGTTCAGCCAGGAGCGGGACTCGCTGGCCGGGGAGGGAGCAGAGGCGAGTTCTGTGGGGGTGGTGGGTGTGTTTGCCAGAGATCCCACTTGTGCCAGGCACCCCCCTGGCGCCTGCTGGCAGCAGCCATAAGGCCATCATTTCCTTCCACTTCCAAGTCTTTACTGCAGGCAGATGGTCTGAACTGCAATTAGACGGGCAGCATAAGCAGCACCAGCTACTGCTGGTGCCTCAGATCTTTCTCYCTCTGAAGCAACTGCTGTTCTCTGCCTTATAGCAAGGTACTCACCAAAAGCAAAGGGAAAAAAAATTAAAAAAGGTTGCAGGGGTTTCTTTCTGTTGTTCGTTGTGGCTGTGGCTGCCTGTTCAACGTCAGTAGCCAAGAGTCACACTCTGCTGTTCCTCTGCAGAAGTTGTTCTGAGGGGTGCCACCTCAAGGGCTTTAAACAGAGCAGGATGACGACTGGCTGAGATCACGCCAGCGTGTTCCTCAGGCTCAGAGCTGGTTGATGAAAGCAAGCAATATGAAGATCCAGTGGGACTAAAATCCTATAAAAAGAGCCATAACCAACAAAGTTTTTCATAAATTTTTGTTTACCATTATGCTTGATGTTTCTGAGGTTAAAGAGAGGTGGCTTTTACTCAAGATAAGGAACACGAAAAATGGTAGGAAAATGAGCTATATGTTTTGTGTGTTTTGTGTTAGCACATCCGTGTTCAGGTTGGATGATCGCATCTTACAGGGCAGTAGTTCTCTTATTGGAATGCAGAGAATTGGAGTTGGATCCAATATGTTTTTACACTGAAGAGTTCTTAGACACAAACACGCACAAACATTTCTACCTTCATAGGCGAATATACAGGGAACTCCCTGCCAGTGTATTAGAAAAAGAGCTCGTGAAACCACTGGCAGTATCAGGATACTAAAAAAATGGCTAAAAACAAACAAACAAGAGGACTTAGTAGTTTGGAAAACTTTTCAAGAGTTGAAGTGAGAATAGGGAGAACTGATTTCTGTTGTGCCTTCTATGACCCCCTTTGAGGATACTGAAATTGAAACTAGGCAAATTAAACAAATCACTCCACCTTTGTTTCTTTGTTGATGTTTTAGTTTCTTTTGCATTTGGAGCAAGCACTAACTGTGAATATGGGTGTGCAGAGCATCTGACATGACGAGATCTAGGACTCAGCTTTGACCTCTGTGTCCTGGCAGCATCTACCCCAGCACCTACCCAGCAGCATGCAACAAACTTGGCAGCCTTGGCGCAGAGTTACAGGCCATTAGCCCTCGTCTTTCTGCTATGGACTTTTTGTAACTGTCTGTATGCTGGCTGCATCCGAATGCTGTTGGCAAGATCAGGTAATTTCTGTCCCCTTTTACAATCAGCAAGAAGTAAAAGGGAAGAGAAAGACACCGAATCTAGAAGCCTTGAAGTGAGGTTTGACTTGCCAAAGATCACTTACAATCTGGCTAGGTACCTAACAATGAATGCCATGAGCTTTGAGGAAAACTTAGTTCTAGGTTTTGAGCAAAACACAAGATATCAACACCATGTTGGTCACCAGACTATGACAATACCATCTATCTAATCTGTGTAGCGTATATTCTTCAGCCCTCAACCACCACATTATTTTTTCTAATTACAGCTGTTTACAGTCATGTGTGAGTTTCTTTTGCTCCAGACCCCTGCTTTGTGTTGTAACTATTCATGCTACTCCATATTCACTAACTTTAACTCTGTTCCATGAGGTACTAGGGTTTTGCCATCAGCTGGCAAAAACTGAAAAATCTGTCAGCAAAATGTGAATTTCAGAGGTGTGGTAGTTAGATTGCATTTCTTCGGTCTAGATTGCCTCTCACATAGACCACAGGGGAGGGTCTTTTAGGAATTTCACTGACACCTAGAGAATCCTGCTGGTGGGAAATAACAGTGCATGTAGAGACACAATGCTCTAGAAGTATGTCACAAAAACGTCTTGCTAGATATAGTAAACAAAACTCCATAAGACAGCATTGTACAAAGCCTCTGAGTTTTGCCTTTCAGCTAGTACAACAGCTAGTACAACATCCATTGCTCCCTCAAACTCTTTCGTCAGTAATTATCACTTAACCAAAWCATCCTCAGGTGCTTGTGAAGGTGATGTTGCTGGTGGTGAGGTTGTAAATGTAACAATTTTCCAAGTRTAAGAGTCTCAATCTAGATCATGTATGGGGTTCACAAGAACTCAAATAAGACAAAAAGCAAAGGTCTAGTCTTGACCTCACTATAACTTTTCCCATAAGTGGCAAAATTAAGATCCTGCCTCCAATCTGTCTGAATTTTGCAGCCTAGCCCTCCCACTCTCATGAATGATGAACAGGACAGCTGAACCTGCAAAACTATACATCAGAAACACCAGCTTCTGTGTACAGCACTGAATTCAAATTCATGCCATTTTTAAGTATAAAGGGATTGAAACTTACCCAAGTCTGAGAAGCACAAACCTTATCTTCTCAATATGTTTTTCTCCTGGAGGAAAGTCACTCTCTGTTGCAGAATATTGTAACTCTGGGCAGTGAAAGGAGAAAGGAACAACTTGTGGGAGTGTCCCTTTTCATCGAAAAATGCATAAGTGAGTTAATTACTTCAGGCAGTAAATATTTTTCCCATCTCAAAATAAAGTCAAAACAAATTGAACTGTTAATTGAAATGCTTGTCTGAATCAATGCTTTACAATATAGTTTAATTAACATGTTCCTCCTTTTCTGTTATTGTTTGGTCTGATCTATAGATTTATAGTTCATGGCACAGACAGTTTTCTCTGATCTGCCCTATGCTAGCATGACTGCCTGCAAATGTGCATTTCAAATATTGTTCCAGGTTAGTAATTAACTCTGTCAGGAAAAGAGTTGTGAGGTTCCAGGGCTCACTGAAGTAAAATTCCTTATATGACACTCAAGCTGCAGTTATTTTCATCCAGCAAAAGGTATACTCCAGAGCGTGGAGTGAGGCTGTAGTGCTGAGGTGGTGTTGCACAGAAGCAGCATAGCAGATGTGTTTCAAAACTTGAAGAAAATACAACCCTTTTGTCAAATATCCATGCTATGATCCATGTGCACAGCCCATTGATCCTGGCTGATTTTCTTAGGCTGCTGCTTTTTCACTCTCATAGCATGGCATGTCATTAAGAAACCACTCTCCTTTTCTAGCTATGACAGATAAAGCCAGAAAACGTTGTTACTATTACCTATTCTTATTACTTTCTACCTGGGAGGTGTTACTAAGCTGCAAATGAGGCAAAATAGACCGTTGTGTGGGTAGCATATATACTACAGTGAAACACACAGGATTATTAACCGATTGAGACAGAAAGTCAGGTGGGTGCTAAAAAAATGAAGAAGCAGGGATCCTGTCTGATCGGTGCAAAACAGGCCCTGGTGTCTCATCCACTGAGCTCTACCAGGCCCATCGCTTCTGCTAGCAAGCTGTCATTGTGTTTTGTTCAAGAACACTTGTCTCACAGTCCCCAAATGCAGGGACTTTTCTCTCTCTCCAAAACAAGAGCAGACATTCATGCACTCTCTGTGTTGATGAACTGGTATGAATTCCCACACTGGTCCTCAAGACAACAACTGACTGTGGCATCTGAACCTGGGAAGTAACTGGTTATTCTAGTGAGATCTTCATTTCTTACCATCTTGATCACTCTGTACTTCTGTTTCCACGAATAATGGATTTACCTATAACAATTTCAAATCGCACTAAGCCCTAAGATTAATTTACAGTATGGCAGTGTATGATCATTGTTACTTACTAAAAAAAAAAGCATGGAGGGAAAGAAAGAAAAAGCTTAAGGACACTATAGAGGTCACTACATTTCCCCAGATTTATSCCCATCAATATTGCAGTAAGATTAACAGGGTTTGTAGAATTATGATCATAATATTCACCGAGAACAAAGCAACATATTACTGCTACTGTCCTTGTCAGGAAAACATCAGGAAACTCAGGCCCCCAAAGAAAATGTGGGCTCGAAAGGCTGTGTATTTGAAGGTTTATGAAGAACAGTTTTCCTATGTACTTTTTCCACTCAGCGTGTTTGGAGAGGTGGTGGAAGGAAAGACAGTTAAAGTAACCTATGTATCCATGTTCTCTGTACAAGACAGGAAAAATCTGTTCCCAGAGCTTTTCAAAGGGCTGGTGGAATACGCCACAGCCAAACAACGTGTCTGAGACTGTGCTGCTCCCTCATGGAGACTGACTTCTGACTTCTCTGACTTCTTTAGCTTCMAAACACCTTCTTCTCTGTTCCCAGGGTTCCTCATACTACCAAAAATATTTTTATATTACATTSAAATAAGGGTCAAGTCTCTTCACTCTGCTGCAATGAGGTAAACTGACTCAAAAAGGATCTGAGCTACACAGTCACACTGAGCAAAGAGGAGACCAGTTCCTTTGGCTTCTTTCAATGCAGTAATTCCTGTGATATCTGGTAACCAATTATGTATTTTACTTCAAGAGAGATTGGACTCTAAATATTCATGATCAGTGCGCTCTTTAATCTGACCCATAAACTCTATTAACAGATTTCTTTTAATCAATACCCTTAACCTGTGGTGATAACTTCAAAATGCATTATGCTGTTATTATTAACTGGAAGTGTTGGAAGCTTGTTGTTCATCGTAATAAAAATGTTATTTCCCAAAGATTGTGTAGGTCTTTTTGAGGTACACATCTGTGTGTTGCTAATCAGTTCTTAACACGGACACACAAATCTCCAGGGGCTGCTGGCCTAAACCAAGTATGGAGGTTTTCACACACCAGTTTGCTGCCAGTCAGGTAGTGCTGACTGGCTGATGGTGTTTTGTGTAATAATTATCACCACAATTGTGGAAATCTTGCCTTGAGAGATTCGTAATTAAATGAACAATTACAGTGCCCGTTAGTGCACAAAAAATTGTGTCTCATGACAAATACCATGGAGATCTTTATGTGCAATATGTATTTCTCAAGGTGATGACAATATAGAATTGATGTGTGTATTAAATTTTTCTTTTTTTCAGCCCTATTTTTCTATGACTGGTGAGGGCCATTTCAAAAGTTAACCTCCTTGGGAATTAAAATAATGAGCTGGCAGGTGAGTACTTCTCCTCTCTTCCCTTGGCTCTCATATGCTAACGTAATAGCCAGATTTACAGTTTTTCACACGTGCAAATGAACAGATGAAATGCAAAGGAAGGGAAGAACTGAGTTCATTTACTTATGTATAAAAGCCTGTAAGTAAAGTAATGAATTTAACCTGTACTGTAGATAGTAGAGCTAAGGCAACAAATCATGTATTAGAAGATTTCATTATCTTTCAGAAACAAGCTTTTGATATTAACCTATACTCTATAGTCATAGAGGACACTCACTATTTAATGTATCCAAGTATATCATAGAAATGTATTGAGCTTGAAAGAGGTATATGCCATATGTGTTTGGTTTTGAGGATAGGTGGATAATTATTTGGTATTAGATTCTTACATAACCGCCTATCCATTTGTTTGTATGGTCATAATGCCCCAAGTTGTTTCAGATCGGGCAAGTCCAAATATTCTCACATGTCACTGGAAGTGAGAAGTACTGAGGCTTGGAGCAGTCATTAATCCCTCTGGATTTTTGTTCCACAGTTCTTTACAACTGCCTCAAAGAAAGCTTCATGTTGGAGTTTCCACCTATCTTTGCTGTAAATCCTGTCTTTGTTCTTCACCGCCAGACTAATCTTTGAATGTATTAGGACCACACAACTGAAACCTTTGAAGAAAGGAATTAAGACCTTGAATTTGACTAAGTAATCTAGGGAAAGTATGATGAGAGCAGACAATGGCTTCAGTAGGCTTCTAATAGCCCGTGTTGCTAGAAACACATGCAGTAGCATTTCATATGAGCTGATTTCCCAGGAGCTGATGGATTTCTTTTACAGATACAGTCCACTCCTATAATCAGAGCAACTGTGACAAACACATGTACAACTCAGGAAAAATCATCATCGACAAATACAGGACAATTTCCATGCCAGCCGGAGGTGGTGGGTAACGTTCCATACATTGACTGGTGTGCAGGACCTTAGGTAAGACAGTATACCAGAYGCAATGAACTGGCAGTTTATGTGCTTACAGACGTTTGTTCATTTATGGATGTATATTTTTATATAAGCTTATTTATCTACGTTCAAGTCTTCAGATCAACTTTTCTCTGTGTATGAGTGCAACACCTGTCAAAGCATTTTGGAATCAAGGCAAGCACTCATTTATACCCTAGACATAGATTGCTTTAGTGTGGACCCATTTCCTTTGTCCCTGAAATGAACAACAACTCTTCCATGACAGCATATGTGAGCAGAACTGCATTTGTTATAAACGGCTGAGGTTTCTTTGGAGTCAAAGTTGATGTGTGTTACAGCTTTAAGATTAAAGCATGCCAGCTTCATTAAAAAGCTGCTTGAATAATTTTGCATATTTTACACAGCAAGATTGGGCATAACTTTGTTCTCCTCTTCATGACTCATTAATCTTTGTTCACAAAGCATAAGTAAATATTTTTCACGTATAGACTCCTAAGAAGGTGCACTCGAGGTAGATTGTACAGGAAGGATCAGGTATTTCTTCTGTCTCTGACATTACTTTCTTTCCTGAAGGAAAGTAACAACAGAAAAGTGGTAAATGTGCATAAACTAATGTGCATAAACAGTTGCAGCTAAATGCTGAGCTGTGATGTTTTAGGGGGAAAGTTCCAACTTTCACTGTGGGTATAACTCTACTCACTCTGACATCGATAACAAACCAACAAAAATTGGACTGCTGATGAGTGCTTCCAAAAAAATTTGTTCAACAAACCACTTTAATGTTACGATTTCACTCTCTGATTGATATGAATTCTGCACCGGAAGAATCAAGTGATTTTGAACATAAAAATTGCATAGTCTTATGACTTGAATAAAATTAATCATRTATTTAAGGGCAGCAAAAGACCACCATCCCCTTTTCACCAATAATAAAAGGATTTCTCTGAGTAAACAGGGAAAGCAGCAAAGTATATGCTTTCTCATTTCGAGGTAAAAATTTGTTTCTTCCCAAAACCATGTATTTGTCGATGTGTTGGAAAGCAAAATACAGCATTCTTTTCTTTTTACGGTATAYAAATGTGTACATTTATATTCCAGCAGAGAAGTCTAAACTGTGATTAATTCAACAGGGTATACTAAACAAATCACTGTTTGTGTCAAAAGAAAGTAAACAAAACAAATAGTGGTTTCCAAATAAATGCACATGTACAAAGGCCATGGATGCCAGACTGATACGTGGGACACGACAATACATTCAATATACGTACATTGCTACCGCTTGCCCCACAGCTGCCGATGTCCTGGATGCAATGAGGAGTCTGGCGTTTCTGGACGTCTGTCTCCATCCCCTGAGGTCTCCTCCAGCACCCAGGAGCTGCGGAGCACGCGGCTGCCCCGGGGAGCTGGGGACACGGCTGCGCCACAGGAGCACAGCCTGCGCTTGTCCTCTGGCTGGCGACACAGTGCCCACGGCAGTTTTGGGGACTTTTAAATTGCCTGTGTTTTTGGGACGGCTGTTTGCCTACATTTCAGATTGATCTTCAGAGAGTGGCCTCAGAGAGCTGGGAGTTGGGCTCCCAGCTGTGTAGCCCAGCTCCCGCTCGGACAGCTGGCTCCTGCTGGGGTGGGGAAGGGTTAGTTTTGTTCACAGAATTACAGACCTGTGAAAACTGAGAGCTAAAAGAGAAACAGTAGTTAAATGCAATAATACCATCTGCTAAACCAGATCAGGACTTGCTGAAGGACAAAACTCCTGTGGTTTTCTAATGTGTAAATCTTTTTTTTRATTCAACAAAGGAAAAAATCTGAAACAGCAGGATGGCATTTATTCGTTGTGCACAAAAGGTGACATTTCACATCCCCATAACTCTGAAATTAAAACTTGTCTTACAGGTCAGTAAGTGCAAATCTCTYCAGCAGATTTGTTTCTCCTGCCTTTTATTTTCCTCTCTGCTACTGAGATATTTTTATATCCAGTTGTATTTGCTATTACAATCAGCTTTACATTGACCAAGGGATAACTGGCTGCAGTGATATTATGGGCAAAGCTGGAGTTTGCCTTTAAATTCAGACAAAGAGCTCACACATCAAAGAAAACATAAGATAGGATCACTTTTTTATTATTATTAATTGTTTATCAATAAAACTTATAATTAGATGGAAGGCTTAGTGCAGATACTAGAGTGAAATCATGACAGAAAACTTGTTGACCAGGGAAAGAGAAAACCCTAATAAGCACATCCTCAAATGCAGGCAAGCTGGGGGAGAAACACTCCTGTAGAAATAGTCTGGGCACATACTGAAGTTCTAGTATTTCCTTCCTGCACCCCACTTTGGACATCACTGGACTATAGGAACGCAAATACAGCCAGAGGAGATGCAGCTGTAGCACCAGGGCTATGTCACATACATGTGCAGTCAACACACCCCTGTGAGTCAAACAAGATCCTGTCAAGGTAACCCAAGTTCTCTGTCAGGATCTTTTTTTTTTTCATACTTCTCACTCTCTTACTTCTGTTGACAGGATTTCATAGTACCAGAGATAGCAAAAGTACTTGTATGGAAAGCTACACAGAYGTGAAGCTTTGAAACTCAGCACACCTGTGAGGCAATGCCAATACTTGTAAAATGTTCTAAACATTTGTAAAGCATTTGGTAAGTGCTACTAATATCAAAAGACCTTTTGCCTTAAATGACTGAATCAGGTTAAAAACTGAATGAGGATGCCAGAAGWCCTAGCTGGCTCTTCATTTAGTAAATGCATAGCTTAAAATTAGGCATGTTGTCAAGTGCCTGTCTGAATCAAGGTCCTGCTGCTCAGAGGTATCAAATATTCACCCAATCTCAACTTTTAAGGCAAAAAAAGAAAGATTTAGAAAAGGTCATCCTTCTTTTAGGTGTGTGCTTCCTGGAACTAAAAATGCCTTCATTTAACTTACTTTGCTTTTATGGAATCCAAGATGCTATAGTTGTAAAAGCATTTTCCATATAAAATAGAGAAGAGGAAGGAGGACCATAACACCACTCAATCAGCTTAAAACCTTTATTAGGAAGTTAGTTAATTTTCACAATTTGGCTTGAGAAACATACCAATCAACAATTCCTCTCTCCCTATAATTGTGTGGTTTCTTCAGCTAATTAATACCAATTAAAAAGCAAAATAACTGGTTTTTACTATTATTATAATTTTTTTATAATTGCCATTATCGTTATTAATGTTTACATCTCCCCTTTCTCTCTCACCACCCCATAAGGCCATTCCTGTGCCTTAGTACATATTTTCTGCTATTTCCAAAGAGATCTGAACCATTCTCCGCCTTCCAAAATTGCTTAAAACAAAATTGGAAGAGACCTGAAATGGTCATCTCCGTTTGCCCTTCMATTTCCAAAACAAATTCAGCTATATTTAACAACTCACAGAGAAATGTGTTTAACCTCTTCAAAACCAGCTTTTAAAAATGAAGTGGGGAAAGGGAAGGGGGGGGGGAGGGGCTATAGTTCTTTTGGGGTTTAATCCTTGTTGGATATGTCTAGCTTGTGTATCAATTTCAAGAAACAAATATTAAGGAACAAACAGGGATCCAATGATTTCTAATGTGACTGCCTTCCACCTGGGTTTCCAGTATGTTACTTGTTTTTAAAAACTAATGTCCAGCTAGAGTGAATTAAAATCTATAAGGAGTTCAGCTGCGGGCTATAAGAACTATTGCAAGCTAAGTGGCTTTGAGGATCAAGGCCATAATCTTGATTACAAAACCAGAGATTTTGGTGTTAAATTCCATATCTCTATTTTTTAAAAAACCTTTTCCCTTAATTTAAAGAGCAAAGGTCAACCTCTCAGAGTACATGGCACCACTCCACTGGGAGGCTAAGGAAACCTACCTACTTTGCCAAAACCTGCTGCTCTTAGCCAGCTCTCCCATGACCCAGAGACCACTCGGAAAATGTCCACATGAAAGGAAAAATTGAGGCGCATGTTGTTATGAGCTTCAGGTTGCCTGTAGACTACTATTAGGACTGCTGTTATTCAGGTACTCCTGTTTCAGTTTTCAACTGTTCAGGACACTATAATACTACAATTGTAGTATGTATAAGTAATATCTGTGTAAAATATGTATGTGTAATATATATACAATACAGAGAATAAGCTTGTATATATGTGGTAGTATATTAATTATATATGTAATATATAGTACTATAATAATAGTAAGTCATGATTAGACGGGTTTCATGGTAAGGCTTCAGTCAAATCATTATTGTGTATTACTGCCCCACTCTGGGGCACACTTGTGAGAGACACATATCTATTTGCAGATCATGAATGCGTTAAAGAAGAACAAAAACTTAATGCATTTGAGTACTGGCCATTTCAATAAAACAGCAGGAGTAGAACGAGAACCAAACACAATGTCCTCAGATAATAAAAAATAATTTGATGGGCTTTAAAAACCCTTCAGGAAATCTAGGTCCTCAGTGAGCTGTTATGGTAGTCACAGATAGTGACCTTGATTCACCCTCTGGGATAGAAAATGTGTATATATATCTCCACAGACGAGTTAGAAGAGTCATATGGAAGCTGCAACACAAGGAGATTTTGAGCAATTGCTCTGATATGTTTGCATCTAGGAGGKGGCAGAACACGTGGATTCCCAACTATAGTGAGGGATTATGTTTTGATGAAAAATCTTCCCTCCATTTAGAATAAAGCGTTAGGGAAGGAAGGTCTGAGCCTTTCATGAAGCTTGGCATTTCCAAGCATCCCAGGTGCTATGTTTGAATGAAGTCTTACTTCCTAATCTGCCACACCCCTGTTGGCCTTTTCTAAGACATGAGTAAAATAAGTGTCTTAATATAAAAAGCATGATTATTTTCCATTTCCTTCTCTTCTCACCACTGTGATCAAAGTCATCTGTAATTCATATCCAGTGGAGATTTCATCAGATTTTTAACAAAACTAAACCTACTATAAATAATGCAGACCTTTAAGTATTCCAGAAAGCCCTTTTCAAATCCTACCACTTCTCAAAAACAAGATGCAATCTCAAGTGAAAATCCTGCCATATAAGAAAATCTTGTAGTAAGTTGCAGTTTAATGAATGTGAACGTCAGCATTACAGACACATTCCCAGCAGATTCTTAGTTATGATGGATATTACCAAGAAAAGCCTCCTCCTTGTAATAAAAGAGAAAGTGTGGACTGAACATTTGCTTTAATTACCAATATCTTGAAGCTATCAACAGGTTTGAGTGATATGCATCTACCTTGCTCATTTGTTTATGACATTAACAGCTATACCTAGGACCGAAGATACACAATGTTCAGTGTTGCATTGAAAATGCTGAAATTTGTTGTTGCTCTACATTATTAAGGAGAGATACTAAAAGTAGTTTTAAGAACTTATTGATTCAGAGCAATGACAATACTAAATTCATTTTCATGATACTCTCTGTTTCTTATGCATCTACATTTTTGTGTGTCCCCACAGGAGTTTTGAAAAAGTAACAAATATGGAACAGGGTCCAAAAGGACAACAGAAATGAAGTTTCTTCCTTAAATAATGATTTTATCCTTTAAATGAGTGCTGCCTGGCCATGGTTGTCTAAGGATGTAAGTAATACTTTTCGTTAGACCAATCAGAGAGAAGAAAAAGAATCACAGGTTTGGATACACAACTCTCTTGTATATCTCAGAAAGTCAAGACAGGTCAAAGATTATCAATTCCTATGGAAGAAATGTGTCTTTCCCATTGAAGAGATGAGCTTTAGATTTTCTGTTTCCCTTATCAACATGTAGATTCAGTCTGTTTTAATGACTAAAACTTCCACAGGAAGCTTCAGAATAGTAAAAAGCTCTTCTTAGTGATGTCTGTCTTATTTTCAAGGCTTTTCAGTAACAAAACCCAAGAAACTCAGAGGACCATTACAGCCTCTGTGCACATTTACCTCACATACGAAAGCTTGAAACGTGAGGGATTAAAAGACAAGTTTTTAAAAAAAAAATGTTTGGAACTTGTGGAATATATCCTACTAATCTTTTTTATGAGGAAAAGATGGAGAAAACACCACTACCACCATGTACAAGGTTTTAAGCAGACAAAGTCAGCGTAGACTTCAGAGAGCAGATTGGCTACAACCTGGCCAGCTGTTTGCATCCAATGAACAGAGCTAAATCTTTCCCACTCAACTGAAGAAWAAGTGAAATGAGATATTTTTCTGATGTCTTTGGCAGAAATCCACATCATAACACCATGACGTCAAGAAGAGAAACTGTGGGGTGGCGGTCACTCATCTATTGCCCTGTATGAGATCAGCATATACTTAAACCAGTGGGTACCAGAAAGTAGTTGGACGAGCAGTCCTGCAGAGGACACCCTATAACTGTCAGCCTCCCGCCTTGACAATAAACTGCATAAGCATAATCAGCAATCACACTCTGTTTAATCCCTTTTGCTGACTGTCAAAGCAGCAGCAGGAACCAACTCAATTTCCTTTAGAGTTTGTTTGTTTGAAATAAAACATGCCACACTTTTTCCACGTTTCCTACCATAGGCCTTAAATTTAAAGAGCATTTTCTTATCCAATTCTGTAGAACCCATCTTTTGCAAACACTTGGGAGTGCAGATATTCTGTATGGATGTTCTGTAGGATGGAAAAGAGGAAAATGGAGGAACAGTCTGCCGTTCCTCTGCAGGAATCTGGGTTATATATTTCAATCTAAGCAATACATTATGCCTCAAGGCACCTCCCATAAGAATCTTTTGTCTATTCTTGGTTATCACAAGGATCGCCTTTGTATACTGAGACATATATAAATTTCCAAAACAACAAAATGCAGAAGCTTGAGTGATAGACAAACTTTACCATATGCTTAGATAAGGTTCATCAGAGCTTGTTTTTCTCAAAGGCAGAGAGAAAGCTGCTCAATCCCTCATCTTTTAGCCTGAATTACCACACATGAAATATTACAATTTTTTAGCTCAATTACCCAAAGCAGTTATTGCAGTCCTATTGTAGAATACTTGTTCTGAAGACTTCTCTTTGTATGACTCAGACAAACCAATTCTCAAAGGATTCAGTGCTTTACAGATGAGAGTGATGAGCCTCTGTCCCACCTTCCTTAACTGCCAGCCCACATAGGTGCTGTGTGGCACAGATTTGTCTTCTGATACCTGCAGTTTCTGAGGATTCATTTTTACCACAGTCAGTAGCAGTATTTATGCACAAACATTATTTTAGGAAAACTTACTTGGGATGATTACTGTTTGAGCGAGCACCTACACAGTTAAGTAAAAAGGTTTTGATCCCAAACCAGTGCCCTAAGTTAGTTTGTGCTGGTTATTAATGTTATTCTCATTACACTGATTTTGACGTGAATTAGTGCAGTCCCCAGATTGCCTTGCTGACTTGCAATGAGTAATGTGGTGAATGCTCTCATGTACTGCAGAAGGGTAAAGCCACAGAAATCTATCATTTTGACCATGACTGTGAACTGTTCTCTAGTCCCCGTAAACCCAGATGACTTCCTCCCACTTCTCCATACGAACAAATAATAAAACACAGTCCTGGACAAAAGAGTTCATGGTTCAAAAGAAGATAAAAAGAGGCAAAGAGAGGCTTGTGAAGGTACAGTTGTTTTACAAGGTTCACGATCAACAAGTGGGAAGCTCACTCCGGTATCCAAAAGCATAGGTAAGAATTTCTAAAAGCAGAGTGTCATGGATTATTTGCTGAGTTAAGTGAGTCCTCCAAATCAGTGTGAAGTGCTGAGGGAAAACTCCCTGTCACTACCAGCTTTGAACATCAGAAAGGAGGTTTATAAAAGATACAGCAAAAGAAGGAATTATTTATCCCTAAGTCCAATGGCTTTTCACTGAGAAATAAAGTGAAATATCATTTTTGTTCTTTTTTTTTTTCCCCCAGTGTTTTCAGGACATGGCAATGATGTGGAACTTGCACATACAAGTTTTAAAATATTTCAACAAGTCTTCAACCTATAGGAAACATCCAGGATCTTATGGGGATGTAGCATTCAAAGCACAAACATCAACTTTATCTTCTGTCTCCTTACAAGTGGATGTAATAATATGCTATTAGTTTGAAAGAAGCTACAAGTTTCAGAACTAACGTAAAAACTGCAGTACTAGAACAAATGCAGATCTCTCCTACTACTGAAATACATAAACAATGTCTACCTTATTTCTCAGTCTATGTAGTTAACATCCCTTCTGAATTATTTCTTCTTCATCTAATACAAGGGAGATAACAAGGACATATAAAGTTACACCACAAAATCTAGAACAGTATAGAAGGGATGTATATCTGCTTGTAGGCATGCTTCATCACTTCCAGCTGATACTTCCAACTTCTGCTATAATGGACACCCTACACCTGCTGATGAAAGGCTGCCGTTTAAGACAAGATACTGAATTAGGCAACTGGACTGACTTCCTTGTTCATGGCACAGATCAAAATTTACGTTCAGTTCTTGCAACAGTTCCAATGGCATTAATTTTTGATCAGTCAAGAAATTAGGATTGTGCATAGGTATTGTCCTTCGTCAGTATTTAATCAATTTGACGCTGTTTATTATATTTGTCGGTGCTTTCTGCAGCTCTTCAGATGCAAGTGAGGCAAGGACTGTATCACAATTTAAACCAGTCTCACTTTCATTGAATAGGTATATAGCAGCCATTTCCAATCCTGGCTTAGCATGCTGAGCACACCCACACTTCCTCTGTGCATGCCAATAGAAATAGGTCCATAGGGCATTATGCAGTGTGGTACCAGCAGAGAAATTTTGGCATACAGAGTGCTCAGCAAAAAAATYCCAGTGATTTCTTAGAAAAACGGATAGTTCAGATCATGTTTTTCATAAAATAAATTCTAAGATAAAAATTAAATGGACATAAATTTCCTCACTGTGTTAAAATTTTCAACATTTCACATTTCCTTCTCTCCACATGGGAATAAAAAAAAATAAAACAAATTTTAAAAAAGCAGAAAATCTTTGTGTATTTACAGCAAAAGACAGTGACATTAGGGCTGCAGAATAGGTGCTTATTCAAATATCACCATTTAAGTCATTTCACTTTTCCTACTTTTTTTAAACTTGTTTCCATGATGGATTTTTTTCCATACAGCTAATTTTGTATTTGCCTCTCTGTCAGCTGAATCAGCATCTCCTTAATCTTTTTTCCAAGATTAAGTTTAAAAGCCAGACCACCACATTCAAACTGAAGCCATGCATTTGATTTATACAACGATATAAGCATTACAGTATTTTTCTCTTCCCCTCCTAGGAGTGTAATAAAATGTAGTTTTACACTGAAACTTGTCTTTGAATAAAATGGCCTGCTCTGACTCAAGCGATTCTTCCGGTGCACATGCAGATTCGTACCTGCCGTCTTTGCTGAACTGAAATAAATTATAAGCAACTCAGCAGCGCCAGCTCACCTAGAGCAATATGAGATGGATTCTGTCCTTGCTCAAGCATCACTTAACGGATTCAGCAGCAAAGTGCCAATTACAGATTCTTTATTAGTGTCTTTGCAAGAGACAAAATGAACCTGACCTTTCACATGGAAAATTGAGTTTGTGGATTTGCAGTTTTAGGAGCAAAAATAAATTTTAAAAAGCAAGCTAAGTCATCTTTTTCACCTGATACTGAGAAGACCTATTTAGAAGTTGAAGAGAATATGATAAACCAGGACTCAGTCATTCCTGTTTTATAACCTGCTTCAGAACTGGGCTGTATCAATGCTGAGGTGACAGACAAAAGCATAAAGGCAATAGCCACGCACATGTTTTTCACTTTAATTGGGATCCAGATGCTATATCACATTGATAGATATAGATGGATTATCTTGAATGACAATTTTAAATATTTGAGATACTCCCATTTCACTTCAAGTGATGTACTGGTTCATCTTGAAGGCGCTCATGAGGCAGGTGCGGGACAACCGGGGGATTGGACCCAGCCAGCACGGGTTCATGAAGGGCACGTCCTGCTTGACCAACCTGATCTCCTTCTACGACTGGGTGACCCGCCCAGTGGATGAGGGAGAGGTTGTGGATGTGGTCTACCAGGACTTTAGTAAAGCCTTTGACACTGTCTCCCACAGCATTCTCCTGGAGAAGCTGGCRGCTCATGGCTTGGACGGGTGTAAAAAACTGGCTGGACGGCCGAGCCCAGAGAGTTGTGATGAACAGAGTTAAATCCGGTTGGCGGCCAGTCATGAGCGGTGTTCCCAGGACTCAGTTTTGGGGCCCGTCTTGTTTAACATCTTTATCAATGATCTGCATGAGGGGATCGAGTGTACCCTCAGTAAGTTTGCAGATGACACCAAGTTGGGCGGCAGTGTTGATCTGCCTGAGGGTAGGAAGGCTCTGCAGAGGGATCTGGACAGGCTGGATCGATGGGCCGAGGCCAACTGCATGAGGTTCAACAAGACCAAGTGCCGGGTCCTGCACTTGGGTCACAACAACCCCAGGTGACGCTACAGGCTTGGGGAAGAGTGGCTGGAAAGCTGCCCAGCGGAAAAGGACCTGGGGGTGCTGGTCGACAGCYGGCTGAAYATGAGCCGGCAGTGTGTCCAGGTGGCCAAGAAGGCCAACAGCATCCTGGCCTGTGTCAGGAATAGTGTGGCCAGCAGGAGCAGGGAGGTGATCGTGCCCCTGTACTCGGCACTAGTGAGGCCGCACCTCGAATACTGTGTTCAGTTTTGGGCCCTTCACTACAAGACGGACATTGAGGTGCTGGAGCGTGTCCAGAGAAGGGCAACGAAGCTGGTGAAGGGTCTGGAGAACAGGTCTTATGAGGAGCGGCTGAGGGAACTGGGGTTGTTTAGCCTGGAGAAGAGGAGGCTGAGGGGAGACCTTATCGCTCTCTACAACTACCTGAAAGGAGRCTGTAGCGAGGTGGGTGTTGGTCTCTTCTCCCAAGTGATAGGACAAGAGGAAATGGCCTCAAGTTGCACCAGGGGAGGTTTAGATTGGACATTAGGAAAAATTTCTTTACCGAAAGGATTGTCAAGCACTGGAACAGGCTGCCCAGGGAAGTGGTGGAGTCACCATCCCTGGAAGCGTTCAAAAAACGTGTGGATGTGGCACTTTGGGACATGGTTTAGTGGGCATGGGTACTGGGTTGACGGTTGGACTCGATGATCTTAAAGGTCTTTTCCAACCTTTATGATTCTATGATTCTATTCTATTCTAAGTGCATTGCTGGGTTTGGGCCTATTTATGTATTTTGTCCAATTTTTACATTGATAATCTTTCTACAAAATCCAAATCCTGCATAAGAATGCTCAAAGCAGTTCTGTGTTTATAAACCGGATCCACATTTTCAGAGTCAACTGATACTACATTTGCATAACTCTTTGTCTTGCTCCATTAGATAGCCAGTGAAATGAACTGTGTTTTTGTTCAACTGAAGTTTTTGTGTTACTTAGGGTTCCCTAGAGTATTCAGATTCCTCTGCTACCAGAAGCGAAATGTCTTGCCTGCTGTCTAGTGACACAAAGCTTAGTTATTTATTCTGATTTTACTGAGATATACCTACATAAAGTGGTTGTTTTTAACAGTTCTGGGGATTTCATAATTCCTTGGTCTAAAAAAAAAGCTGTATTTTAAACAAATTCCTGGAACAATTTCTTCCCCTAATTATACTGGAGATTCTCAGAACCTCTTCACACCTTCTCTTACTAAAGACCTTTGTTGGAAAATCTGAGCATTGATTGGCAGCTAACCCCATCACTAGCAGAACATCTCCAGAGTAAATTTCGATTTTGACTCTGCATCTCTGAAACAAGCTATTAAGATTATCTTACAAAACAATGTTTGCTTGATCTCCGTGTCATCTGAGAAGGGGGAAAGTACTACAACTTTATTGCTGTCGAATTTACTTTACTCTTTTCTTCCAGCACATTTCAAACCCATGCATTTAACAGTTTTGCTAGCTACAGTGCAACTCAGAGTTGCAGGCAGTAACAAAGTCAGTGAATAATTGTCTATCCCACAAAACATCTGGCATGCAAGTAGTTTAATGAATCAAAAAGACTACGTGGCTACCTGGTGTGACTGCCTAGTCTCCCTGTGCTGGCCTCAGGTTGGTGAGTCCTAGAAAGGTCTTAGTGTTACATCTTTTCTGTCCCTGTTGTCAGTGACAAATGTCTCTACCACTGTCCTGAAGAAGTACAGAGGAAGGCAGCCGCACATCCAGACAGCTTTTGTTTTCCTTTGCAAAGCTTGAATTTCCCTTCCCATTTGTCAATGTTGCTTAGGAACTTGACACCTTAATTGGGCACTGAGACACCACAACATAGTCTTTTCTTCCTCCTTCACAAATCTTCTTAGCACTGCATTGTGCGCCTTCACTTGTGCACTCCATTCAGCTTCCATTACCCTGTTCTAATTTTCTGAAGGTCCTGTGGCAAAAATTTAATTAACCATATATACAGAGAAATAATTGTACTATAACACATGATTAAAATTGTTGCTTGAGGTTTGCCGTGAGCTTTGCTTATAGATGCAGGATGATACAATTGAAACTGGGGAAGTTCTGCCTGTAGAAATACATACTTTTTGCTCTATTTTAATAGCCAGTATAGGATGAATACTCAAAAAAACATAGGCAGTAAATTCCACTGTCCTGGTTTCGGCTGGGATAGAGTTCATTTTCTTCCTAGTAGCTGGTATAATGCTGTGTTTTGCATTTAGTATGAGAATAATGTTGATAACACACTAATGTTTTAGTTGTTGCTAAGTAGTGCTTACACTAGTATAAGGACTTTTCAGCTTCCCATGCTCTGCCAGGGGCACAAGAAGCTGGGGGGTTGCATAGCCAGGACAGCTGACCCAAACTGGCCAAAGGACTAATCCAGACCATATGATGCCATGCTCACTATATAAACTGGAGGGAGTTGGCCAGGGGGCAGCGATCGTTGCTCAGAGACTGTCTGGGCATTGGTCGGCGGGTGGTGAGCAACTGCATCGTGCATCACTTGCTTTGTATATTTTATTATTATTACTATTATTACTACTATTTTACTTTATTTCAATTATGATCTCAACCCATGAGTTTTCTTTCTTTTACTCTCCCGATTCTCTCCCCTATCCCACCAGAGTTGGGGGGAGTGAACAAGCGGCTGTGTGGTGTTCAGTTGCTGGCTAGGGTTAAACCATGACATCCATAGAGGAAGAATGTGCAAAACACATTTGTTTTTAAGTGGTGGTACAACAAAATGTATGTTGTATCACGTTACAGCTGGTAATTCAGTCTTCACAATGGATATTCATAGAATCATAGAATCATAGAATCATTAAGGTTGGAAAAGACCTCTAAGATCATCGAGTCCAACCATCAACCCAGTACCCATGCCCACTAAACCATGTCCCGAAGCACCACATCCACACGTTTTTTGAACACCTCCAGGGATGGTTACGCCACCACTTCCCTGGGCAACCTGTTCCAATGCCTGACTACCCTTTCAGTGAAAAAATTTTTCCTAATATCCAATCTAAACCTCCCCTGGTGCAACTTGAGGCCATTTTCTCTCGTCCTATCACTTGTTACTTGGGAGAAGAGACCAGCACCCGTCTCTCTACAGCCTCCTTTCAGGTAGTTGGAGAGAGCAATAAGGTCTCCCCTCAGCCTCCTCTTCTCCAGGCTAAAAAACCCCAGCTCCCTCAGCCGCTCCTCATAAGACCTATTCTCTAGACCCTTCACCAGCCTCGTCGCCCTTCTCTGGACACGCTCCAGCACCTCAATGTCCTTCTTGTAGTGAGGGGCCCAAAACTGAACACAGTATTCGAGGTGCGGCCTCACCAGTGCCGAGTACAGGGGCACGATCACCTCCCTACTCCTGTTGGCCACACTATTTCTGACACAGGCCAGGATGCCGTTGGCCTTCTTGGCCACCTGGGCACACTGCYGGCTCATGYTCAGCCGGCYRTCGACCAGCACCCCCAGGTCCTTTTCCGCWGGGCAGCTTTCCAGCCACTCTTCCCCAAGCCTGTGGCGTTGTCTGGGGTTGTCGTGACCGAAGTGCAGGACCCGGCACTTGGTCTTGTTGAACCTCATGCAATTATTGCAGCCTTGCTGCTTCCAAACAGCCAGAACAGTTGTAGATACTGCAGTTACAATCAAATGTAGCATTTGACAGGTTAGATATGACATTTATGGAGAAGGTGAGTAGTAATTCTGGAGCCAATCTACCAGCTGAAAAGGAGTAGGCTCTTCTCCATCTCTCCCCCTCCTCCTGCCGCACGTATATCTTGCATTGGTTTTGGTACCTTTCAGATCCTTTGCTGATCTGAGTCAACTCATAAAACTCTCTCTAAATTAGCCTAACAAAAGCAGAAATTAGGGGACAAGCAACTGATTCACCTCAGTAAAATATTAAATTAGAAGCAAGAAGGAAGAATAGGACGAGAAGGAACCATGTGACTGGAACAGGGACGGGAAGAAGAGGGGGAAAGAGGAATAGGACCTTTGAGAAGTTCTAACCTGTCAGATGTGCTCAGGAATAAGGCGTATCTTCAACCTAAGTTAGCTCTTTAAATTGCTGCCAAAGGTAACTAGCTTGCTTTAAAGGGAAGCAGCACACATTCTTTCAGTTATGCCTCCTTCAGTGAAGAAGCCGATGAGGGTCCTTTAGGGGGCACATCTCCTRTAGAAGGAAGACATTAATATATCTATTTATCTGTACATTAACATGAATGGGGTTCAGTTACTCAATGATTCTTTGTGTAAGAATGTACTCACTTCAAATTAAGCCACTGAGTTAAAACCAAATGAAATTATTTATGTCCACTCAGCAGAATATTCAACTATGAGATTCCTTCCCAGGGGATGCTAAGGTGCAGATGTTAAAGTGATTCAAAAGATAACTAGAAAAATGCATGGAAAAAAATGCCTCAGGTGTTACTGGACACAACATACCATTTCTCACTCAGGACAATCATGAGACTGAAATGCTTGGCAGTGGGAGAATGCAGTGGCGGGGTGGGAAGTATATTACTATATGTTCTCTTCATCAATTTCTTCTTCTCTAGGCACCTCCAACTGGCCRTATCAGAGATACTGGACTAGACTGCATGGTGCTCTGAGCTGACATAAGACATCCAGTCTTATACCTTAGGAGACTAATCAATAGGATGGTTATCATAACATACCTAAGGAAATGTCACTTCTATCCAAGTATACGGAGATCAGGAGAAGAAAGACTGACTCTGTGAAACAAAAGAAAAAACTGTTTCATCTGAGGAATGGTTAGGCTGTTTTGCTACAATCAGTGACAACAAGGTAAATGGAGATTAATTTAATTTTTAGGTTAGAATAAGGTGGAGACACCCATGTTTATTTTGCATTCGTAAATGCCAAATGTTCTCATGGTAATACCTGGAGATGAGAAATTTGATCTATGCATTTTCAGTAAGAGGCTTTCTGTCTAGGTTTCTCTGAAGTATTATCATATGGAGACATGCAGTTCCTTCTGGACTGAGAGTGAGTTTATCATTAGGCATCACRTAATTGGTATCCAGAATGCAGCAGCTTTTTAACTGTATGTGACTACTTGGCTTTAAGGAACTGAGTGGCCTGAGATACCATTTCGACACTATTTATCAAGTAGATATATCTTTTCAGTACATAAAGCTTTCTGGTGGCAATACAGCCCTACTGATAAGAATCATTACTCACTTCACTGCAGTAGAAGCTACTGTGGATAAGCATTCCTCATCTATGGTAATAAAAACAGACATAGCAAATATTGTCCTAAACAGTCAATAATGAAGGCATCAATATTTTCCGTTCTTTCTGTGCTTCTATTCAAATCTTACACAAGTTAAGGAGATTTTTTTTCTTTACTTGAAGTTTAATATTTTTAGGCCTTCAGACTCATTCAATTCTTTCTAAATGTACGTTCTAAACGTTCTAACCTTCCCCTTGCTGAAGAAAATCTTGTCTAATGGCTTTTCTGATGCACAGTCAGCATTTTAAAATCTCCTCATTTATTTTGTCTTCCCTGATTTTACTGCACACTGTTAGAATCTATGTGAATAGTCTGTTTTCTCTTAGAAACAGTATCTTTCAGTTTAAGTAGCGTGGTATTATCAGCAAAACCCTGGTCCCTAAAATCTTAGACTCCCAAGGCAGTGCTTTTCTTCATCCAACCTATCTACAGCTTCTCTACCCAACTTGAGCCGCTACTGGCAGCAACAAAGAGAACACACATTTCATCAAATTTACTTTGCATTTTTAAGTGGAAAGGGTAACCTGGGAGGAATACAGATATATTATCTGAGCGTGCAGGGTTGAATTTAGGAAAGCCAAAGCCCAAATGGAATTGAATCTGGCCAGGGATGCCCCAACAAGACAGCAAGAAGGGCCTCTATAACTACATGGGTGACAAAGGGAAGACTAGGGAAAATGTGAGCCCACTGCTAAACAAGGCAGGGGACCTGGTTACACAGGACGTGAAAAAGACTGAGGTACTGACTACCTTCTTTGATAGTGACAATGAATGACACACACTGGATGAACAAATTCTCCAAAGAAGAAAACAGTCTGAGGCATTCACAAGGTCTCTGTGKTTTTTTTCTTTTTTTTTCCATGGAGTTTTATTTTACTCTACAGTGCTAGCAGGTAGGAAATATCTTTGCAGACCATACTGTGATTTTGTAGAAAGTCCATGTTTACTAGCTACTAATGCACCTTGCAAAGATAAGTCAAAGTTTCCCTTGTTTAATCCCTCTTACTCAAATTTGACATACCCTATTCAAATGGACAGGAATTGCCAAAGAAGACAAAAATGAAGAACTAAACACATGGACCCCCAAAGAAGAGACAAATTGGTTGCATTGCTCTGGTTTCCTTTTTCTTTTCTCCGTTTTCTTACATCTCTTTATCTGCAACATCCAAAGCTTACGCAAAGAATTCTTGTCTTATGCAAGAGAACATGAAGCTGCTCACTATAACTAAACAGATTTTCATCCAATCCTTCAGAAAAAGTGTCAGTTCCAACACCTTTCCAAGGAAATGCAGACAGAAATTCATTTGATGACAACCTGTCTTTCTAACTGCTTTCCTGACAGCCTGTGTGGGAGTTTTACCTGTTCCTGACTTCAGGACAATATGGACAATCACCATGGGACCATYTTTCTGTTGCAGTGATTTTTTGTTTAATTTTTTTTTTTCTTGCCATTGCAGGGAAACATTCAAACCGACTGCAGAAAGACATGTTAAATCCAACACAGATATAGACCTTCCTGCTGCTCAGAGTAACATCTTGCCCATTCAGAGGGAAGAAAGCCCAGGCTCAAATCTCGGCTGCACTTGATTCAAAGCAGGGACTTCACCTGACTTTTTTGTCAGTCCTTCAGAGTATGGAAGAATCCCGTGTATTGACTGGCTTGCAAATCTGTAAGAGGCCCATATAACGTCATACCAGACACATTATGAAATCTCACATTCCCGTGCCTTAAGAAAATAATTTTTCCCTGTGTCAACACTGTAAACACTCTGAGGCAGGAAGATACTTTAGAACATGTTTTGTATTCTTCATGCAGTCAAAGTGGACTTTTAGATGTTGTATAAACACAGTCATCCTCATAAATATGAGAATAATTGTTTTTCAGTTACAATAGCAATTCACAGATACTACTGCATTAGGCAGTGTATATACACCGAGCCTAACAGAATGCTCTTCCCCAAGAAGTTTCTATTAGAAGCATAAGACACAGAACAACCGACTGCTAGAGGCAAAATCCTATATCCTATACCCATATGTATTTCAGTATATCCTAAACTCAATTCCATCTTTCAATCTGATAACACAAACCTTATAAACCAGAGATAGAGGTAGAAAAGTTTCTTGAAAGAGCACAGATACCAGTCCTGTCATCTGTAATGTTAATACATCATGTGTACAAAGAGTGCAGATAGGAGTCCGGTCCCCTGCAACGCTAATACATCATATGTACTCTGTCCTCTAAACCCTTCCAGATACATCCTCACCAGAAGCGCTAAATGAGCCCTAGAAAAACACTTTRTTGACATTTGTGTGTTTTGTTTTCTCCTGCTGCAACTCTATCCAAGTTTTTACGTAAGAGCTGAAACTTAAATTTCTGGAATAAACAAGTTGTTTTCTTTATAAGCTTGTTTATCAAATGTGGATGATCCTTTTCCCCCTCTGACTTAACATATTGAATTAATGTATAGCAGGCAGACTGTCTCCAAGGGTGATTATTGAAATCTCAGGTTTCTAGGCACTCAGAGACATTTAGCTCGTGGTAACTCCCAGCTACAGGCAGTCACACAGCAGTCCTACTCTCACTGTGATCAGCAGGRCTGGTGCAACCTTAAATAAACTTCTTGTGTCTCAAACCACAGCAGAAAGCTAGTTCCCTTGAGTTGTCCTGGGAGGGCAAAGTTACACAGTCATAGCGTTCAGTATTTCCCCTCAATGGGTATTAAACCATAGCATCACATTTTATCTACCAACAGACTTTGTTCAGGGATTTTCTGCCAATGAGGTGCTGAGAAAAGCTACTTCTCCTGGTCTCATCTCACAAGTACCTTAACCTTTTGGTTTTATTGTTTTGCCTGGTTGCTTTTGCTTCTTCCTCTTGAAATAAAATGCCCTTTTTATGCCTCTTGTGTGCCTCCCACAGGGCACACAATCAATCATAAACCTTTGATTAGTCTGTTTTTAAAAAGAACATATGATGTCAAGTTTGTTGTAGGAGCCTTCTCTAGAGGACACAAAATTCATTTGCATTCCACTTTGAAAGCTCAGTTGGCCATTGCTTGAAATATTCCCCATAGAGTTTTGTTGCACATCACTGAATTCTCCTACTACTGTGCAAAGAATTCAGAAAAAAAGAAGAAAATTTTTTCTTTTAAATATATTAAATTGTACTCCATTTGATGTGTACATCCCTCCATGTTAGTTGTATAGCTACTTGTAAGCATAGACCCTACTGCAGGAGGGAAATATCATATCTAAAGTATCACATTCCCATCTGAAGGAATGCCATACATTTTAAGGGGGTTTTTCCTTGTTTGTTTTTAAACCTGCTTGTTAACTGATGAGTAGACACTATGCAGAACAACAAACTAGTCTGTCCATCAGAGCAATTTGCTTCAGCAATGCTTAGTTTTGCTTTCCTTTTCAACAGCTTCCAAAGTTGGGTTATTTTTTCCCACAGAGAAAGCTGCTAGAGCTAGTATGAATTAATAACTTCTACCTGGTTGTACTGGGTCTGGCTGGTATGGAGTTAACTTTTGCCATAGAAGCCCATAGAGTGTTCTGCTTTGTATTTGTAGTAGAACGATGTTGATAATACAGAAGTGTTTTTGGCTACCGCTGAGCAGTGCTCACACAACATCAAGGCTGCCTCTCCAAAGGCCAGTAGGCTGGGGGTGGACAAGAGGTTGGGAGGGGATAAAGCCAGGACAGCTGACCAAGGCTGACCAAAGGGATATTCCATACTGTATGAAATCATGTTCAGCAATGAAAGCTTACAGGAAGAAGGAGAAGTGGAGGCGACACTTGTCACTAAGACATTTGTCTTTCGAAGAAACTGCTGCTTGTGTTGAGGCCCTGCTTCCCAGGAATTGACTGAACACCACCTGATGATGGGAAATAGAGAATAAWTTTTTTTTTTTCTTCTGTGCACAGCCTCTCTTCTTTTTTCATTAAACTACCTTTATCTTGACCTGCGAGTTTTTCATCTCATTTTCTCTCCCATCCTGCTGAAAAGGGGGAGTGAGAGAGTAGCTTGGTGGGCCTCTGATGGCCAGCCAAGATCAACCACAGCATTAGGGCAAATAATTAACTTTTATTTACATCTATATTTTGATAGAGCAACCTGTACAGACAGTATTATCATTATAGAGGTACATGTGCAAATACGCTATACATTGGCCATCTTCATGCCATGCCTAAGAGTTAATTTAGACTTTGGTAACTACTCACTTAGGGCTCAGACTTCACTGCGCTAGTTATAACTTTACAAGATTCAGAGTTGGTTCATGCTGACCTTGATTCAAGCTTGTTGGTGCTTTAGGACCAGACTTGGAGCTTCTCTCCGCAGGCTAAGCCATTGAGGCATCCTGCTTCAGTGTGTGCTTGAGCCTCAGCCTGGACTGTGAGTGAGGCAGTCTTGGGCTTTCACCCACCCCTGGTCAACCTCTTTCAAGAAATAGAGGCACCTGAAAGCAGAGGGAGACATTTCATTTCCTTCCAAGGCCTTGTCTTCAGCAACTGCCCCTCCTTAACCATTCCTAACAAGGTAAACTGGCTGGTTTAGTTAGGTTTAGGGTGACCTTTGGTCTTGCCCAAAGGCCAGCAACTAGGCTTAATCATAAGCCAACTTACACCTAGTTCTCATGTAATTAACAATAGTTAATCTCCAGTGTCATATATTGCTTGAATGAAGGACAAGCATAAATAACATAATGACATTTCACAAGATTACATGCTCCAGCTGTAAGACAATATCYTAACTATGTATACCTTCACATGCATCCCTTGGCAGGAAGATCTCCATCAGCTCACTTCACATATATGCGGGAGAGTTCTGGCAAGGTGGAAGTCTGAATTTAACTGGTGTAGATTGATTTGTGATGTTTGCCAATGACTGTAATGTATGTAGCATTAAATTTGCTGTGCCATTGTACAGGGCTTTCTCAAGAAAATTTTGTAAAGGAAGAAAGGTGTGCAGATTAGAATGTTGTAGAATACTTCATCTATTCATTAAGGATATTCTTGCATTATCATTTTGTAAATCAATTTAAGAAATGAAGAACTATTAAAATGACTGTACTCAAAGCTTCCAATCAAGACTGATCACCTGTTAGTCCCATTTCAGAAGCACAAATGAGTATCTGGCTTCTGTGCTGCAGCCTCATTGTTCACATTTTATATATATCTGTTTAGAGACACACATGGAGAAGAACAGAGATTCAGCTCCAGAACTATAGCAATCACATTAATTCTGCTCACCCAAATATCTGAAAGAACTTTGCAAGAAAGACAAATATTCACATTTTTAAGATGGGAAATGAAAATAGGAACAGTTTGATCCAGTTTGGACTAGAATCCAAGCTTCCTGAGTACAAAGCCAATAGTCCTATTAACCAGAACATACTGCCTATTTAAAGTACAGCAGATAGAAGTAAACCACGTCACCTGCTCTCACATGATCCTCAAGTGTCGGTCTGGGGTCTGCACTCCAAGCACAACCTGCAGTGTTCCAGACTCTGCCAGCACAATTCAGACAGTGAATCTATACCTAAGGAAGCCATGCTGGCACAAACAATGTTATAATCATAGGCACATTCCCTATAACTAAGCCTTCACCATCTGTGCCAGCCTGTAAATGGAATGAAAATGAACACAATTCACAACTCAATCAGGTAATAAAAAGTAAATTATAACTGATTTAACTGTATGTCCTTTACTCAGTACAGCCGCTGTGCTTTCATTGACAAATGTTGCAAACAAAACCATGAAAGCACTCTTCTTCCCCAATAGTTATGTAAGAAACCTAAAATCCCTTTTTTTGTATCTCTTTTCAGGCTGTAATAGAAAATTTAAGGATGTGCTCATAAAAGAACTTTTCCTCCTGCTGCCTGAGTTTCATGTGCTGCAAGACGTATTATTCACTATGCTTCTATTTTCCAAGCCACTAACAAAAATCAGTATTCAACAACCCAACACAGAGTACATCAAACTGGATGTCAGACCCCTGGGAGGTAAGCATTGAAAGGACATGATCCTCCCCAAAATCTCTGTTGCTGTGATGTCTATAAAACCACTTTAAAAGTGCTGATTCAGCAGCTGGTGTGTTGAAACATCTCAGCATGCTCACCACTATTGTCCCATGGTCTGCTCGTCTGCATTTACCCGTCTTACAGACAGGTTATACACTCTTTGTATCGCAGACTAAATGTCTTTCTGTGCTTTTGTGCCACTTCTCAAAACTGGCTCTATTCCACAACCAGGTATACAGGTGGAACTGCACTAAAAGAAACAGCAAATACTGGTCCAGTCTTACTAATTCAGTAATAAATTCTCCATCCCAGTTATATAGTAAGAAGGAGACATTATCCAAAGCCACATGCCCAAAGAATTCCTCTCTAATTTAGGGACTGCTCAGATAACCTGTGCAGTGGTTGGTCCCTAAGCTAGATATCAGGATGGAGAGTTTTACACCAGCATCCCTGGCCTAGGACCCTAAATCAGGAAAGGTATTCAACAGGAGGTAGTAACAGCTGGAGGTCCCATTTAACCCAATTACACACAGAGGAATAAGCAGTGAACTTTTGTCTCTATGTGTATCTTCTGCCATCACAGCTTCATTTATGTAGGGGAAAAATCTAGTTACTCAGGAAAAAAAGTCATGAAGTGTAGAAAGTATATGTTGCAGGCCGTTGTGTATACAAACATTCTTATTAACACAATGAAGACAAAATGAGGAGATTACAGAGATCATGCCAGAGTTGCAGACCTAACCTTTTTAAAGGGGAGGTTAACACGTTTCTGTCAAATACAAACCAGCTATTTTGTATAATGTAATGTTACCTATACCTAATCCACACAACAATTTACTAAACCTTCATTCTGTTAAATAATTAAAGTGATTACAGTGGTGCCACTGCAGTCTTTTACGAAGCAATAAGCCAGTTGTCAAGTGTCTTTTACGAAGCAATAAGCCAGTTGTCAAGTGGATAAACTATGAGGCCACAGGGAAGGAACAGGTCTGTATGAATGTGGTACCACATGAACTACTCAGCTTGAGTGTTTGAATAAGCATATGTAGTTATTTCTTTGCTTGTCTAAAAGTGAATAGTTTATGCAGTGAATGCAAAATGAAGAAGTACAAGGGTGTACTGGTTTTGGCCAGGATGGAGTTAAACTTCTTCATAGTAGCTTGTTTGGGGCTAGCAGCTGTATGGTGCTCAGCTGCTGGCCAGGGTTAAACCAGGACACAGGGAGACAGAGGAAATTATTATGCTAGCATGGCAAAGCACAATTCCTTTTCTAGAAAGGCATCATATCATTCAGGTGGAGAAAAGTTTTGACTACAAATCCCACTTTCATTAGCTCAGTTGTGTAATAAATAAACTAATAAGGAAAAAAGTCCCATAGAGTGGCAACTACAACCACTCTCCTGAGAAAATTCTCCACCACTTTTGAGTTATGAGAAAAATCATTCTGAATCATCCAGAAAAAGAAACTTCCCATACTTCTGTCATAAAAAATTAAAAGTTAAAGTTAAAAGGAGATTATACCTAGGCATTCAAATCCTACTATGTGATACACTGAGGAGGAATGTCTGACTTTTAGTTAAAAACCTTTTTTTTGCATCTAATTGCTGCCAGATGATGATTGTCTAGGCTGAGTGCATTCCACAAAAAGCTACTCTCAAGCATGTGCTTAAGCTGAGAGACACCACATGTAGGTGCTCAGAGGAGATAATTCTAATTCATTTCCTCTCTTTGTGTAGAAAGTACGCTTGCTGTTTGGGTTAAGAAAGTATGCTTTGATGCAAGACATATGAATCTAATTCTTTGCCTTTATTTTTCAGGTAATCATAGGCAAACCACAGGGAAACTAATTCCTCCTTTGATGCTTGAGTTCACCTTTGAGTAAGTGGGAAAGTGGAAAGGTTTCTTTGTTCATCCCCACCACACTCCTTCTCCATTCCTATAGTGTATTTTAATAATATAGGTTTTTAAACAGGGAATTCAGTCAAGATGTTATTGTAGAATGCTGCTGTATGCAAAACATAGTCAAATTCAGATCCCTTTTATGGTAGGATGAATGACAGCTAAAAGTCATCAACCTATTTCTGCCATTATGCAACATACCTTAAAACCCTAAAAACCCATTATGTAAATTGGGCTAGTATATTAATGAGAAATGTTTCAAAAACAACAACTGCTTAAGAAAATCAACTTTTCATTTTAGGCAACAAAATTTATATGATGTGTATATCTATTTAAGCTTATTGATTGACACTGGTTCCTCTGAACCCACCAGGGATTTCTTACTCACAGAATAAATTTCATCATGAGCATTAATCTTTACAGCATTGGATTCAAAGTACTTGCTATTCATCTTCTGGATCTGGCCTGCATTAATGCTATTGCTGAAGTCAATATTTTTCAGATTAGCTATAAACTTGGAGGTATGAGTGCTGATGACTCTCCTAGATTTCATGATACTCTGGAGCCTTGGACAATTTCATTTCAAACAATTGTTTTGGGACCATCTAATTTTTTCCTTTCCTGAAAGCATGGAACATCCTTGGAACTGGCCTGAGGCACGCTTGTGGCCTTCAGGTTATAGGATGGGCAGCTATGATTCAGCATCTCCTTGAACTGCTACTTGTTTTTGAACAACTGCCATGTTTCACAGTAGGAGTGGTTGCATTTCAAAGAATGATGACCCAAGATTTTTAGGTACAATTTTGGTGTTTATTGGACACCTGATTTATTTTCCTTGCTCTCATCTTGTTGCTAATTTCTAAAGAAACCTTCAGCTTCTTGATAAAATGCATGCAAATTTTAAGTATAAGATACAGTTACGAGTTTGCGGTTACTTTGTCAGCTGACAGACATTCTCAGATATAGTCTTGTCTCACTATTTACTGAGGCTCATTTCATCATGTCTACACAACTTTCAAATTAAAATATCAGTTTTTCACTTCCAGCCTATTTCTAAAATAGTATTTCAGTTCATCCATCTTTCATATGTGAAGTTAATTGTCACATTTGTCAGTTACCATTTATTAAATTGCCTATACTCTATATGAAAACCTCAGATGTCAGCTCTGAACTATGATGTTTTTAGCATATCAAGCAATGGTAGTAAAAGTCGAACAGAAATGCTGAAAGATTTTTTAGTAACCTTAATAAACATGTTGGCTGCATCTCTGTTAACTAAAATAATGAGTAATTATAATGATATTTTGATCAGGTTTAACCAAGTTGTTTGAATTGGGCAAAAAACTATAAAGCCATTTACTTCAAAGGCAACACTTCTAATTCTTCTTAATTTTCCTGCAGGCTTTGATGTTTATAAGCAGACGTGATTGATGGTAGGAAAAACATGTATATAACTGTAATTTTCTGTAAACATTTCACCAGGCAAATGCATTGGTAAAGAGGATGACTGAAGCAGGAAGTAAAAATAAAATATAAACTTCATGAAAGTTTAATTTCAGTAATTGGCAAGTTCACCTGATCCTACTTGTATGATCATGACGAAGCAAGTATGAATTTTACCTGTCCTCATCTATGAACTGAGGCACAGTAAACCTCCTTAGAATGCCCTAAAAGCAAATAAATAACATTAGCTTAGCCCATAACAGGGTTATAAAGTTAAGCTACACATACAGAAATGAGACACAAGACTTCATCTGATTCTTTTTATTCAAAATGGAACAGTGTTAACAAAGTGTACTTGTTTGGCTGGGATAGAGTTAATTTCCTTCACAGTAGCTTGTATGGTGCTATGTGTCCTGGTTTAACGCCAGCCAGAAACTGAGCCCACACAGCCGCTTGCTCACTCCCCCACGGTGGAATGGGGGAGAGAATCGGAAGGGTAAAAGTGAGAAACCTCGTGGGTTGAGATAAAGACAGTTTAATAGGTAAAGCAAAAGCCGCGCGTGCATAAGCAGGGCAACACAAGGAATTCCTTCACTCCTTCCCATCGGCAAGCAGGTGTTCAGCCATCTCCAGGAAAGCAGGACTCCATCATGCATAATGGTTACTTGGGAAGACAAACGCCATCACTCCGAACGTCCCCCTTTTCCTTCTCCTTCCCCCAGCTTTATATGCTGAGCATGACATCATAGGTTATAACACCAAAGGTTATTACCCTTTGGTCAGTTGGAGTCAGCTGTCCCAGCTGTGTCCCCTCCCAACTTCTTGTGCACCCCCAGCCTACTCGCTGGTGGAGTGGGGTGAGAAGCAGAAAAGGCCTTGACTCTGTGTAAGCACTGCTCAGCAATAATGAAAACATCCCTGTGCTATCAACACTGTTTCCAACACAAATCCAAAACAAAACCCCATACTAGCTACTAGGAAGAAAATTAACTCTATAYCAGTGAAAACCAGAACACTATGTTTTGGATTTGTGACCAAAACAGTGTTGATAACACACCAATGTTTTAGCTATAGCTGAGCAGTGCTGGTCCAGTGTCAAGGACTTCTCTGTGTCTCACGCTGCCCAGCCAATGAGTAACCTGAGGGTGGGCAAGAATTTGGGAGGGGACACAGCTGGGACAGCTGACCCCAACTTACCAAAGCAACATTCCATACCATATGATGTTGTGCTCAGCAGTAAAGGTTGGGGGAAGTAAGAGGAAGGAGGGACTTTCAGAGTTACGGCATTTGTCTTCCCTACTAACCATTACGTGTGATGGAGCCCCGCTTTCCTGGGGATGGCTGAACACCTGCCCGCTGATGGGAAGTAGTGAACGAATTCCTTGTTTTACTTTGCTTGCGCACACAGCATTTGCTGTACCTGTTAAACTGTCTCTGTCGCAAGCCATGAATTTTCTCACTTTTACCCTTCCTATTCTCCTCCCCATCCCACCAGGGGGGAGTGAGCTAGCAGCTGGGTAGGGCTGAGCTGCCTAACAGGGTTAAACCACAACACACAGACTCTGAGAAATGCACATTATCACTTCTTTGCATCTTTCTGAGGCTGGTATTTACAGAATTTTGAGAGATATAAACTGAAGATCTCACTCAAAACATCTCACAACCTGGTCAGTGACCAAAATCCTGGGTTATTACTGAAGTGAAATGTAAGCAACAGAGTGCTGAGAAACTAACCATTTCTTTTTTTCCTTTTCTTTATTTTCTAGCACATAACAGTTTAACAAATGTGGCAATTTGTGAAAAGTGTCCAAAAATCCAAATGGCACTCTTTAGTGAATTACATGTTTACTGGACACATACCAACCAGTCAGCCTTTCCTCTTTGCCCAGTAGAATCATGGAACAGATTCTCCTGGAAGATATATTGAAACATACAGAAGACAGGGAGTTGATTAGAGACAGCCAACATGGCTTCATCAATGGTAAATCATGCCTGACTAATCTAGTGGCTTCTATGATGGAGTGACTGCATCAGTGGAAAAGGGAAAAGCTACAGTTGTCATCTGCTTGGGTTTTTGTAAGGCCTTTGACACAGTCCCCCATAACACTCTTGCAGCTAAATTGCAGAGATATGAGTCTGATGAATGGACTAGTAAATGGATAAGGAACTGGCTAGATGGCCGCATCGAGAGTTACAGTCAACGGCTCAATGTCCATTGACAAATCAGTAACATGATCTATGATTCTATGAAGAAGGAATAAGAACATAAGGAGCACCCAGAACTTCTTGGAAGAGGTTAGAAGGAACCACTCTCTTAAAGTACGAAGCATTGATTTAGAAATTGATCTATGATTTTGTCCTCAGCTTTCCAAATCACAGAATTTCTCAAGACTGGAGATTTACTAGTGTAAATAGAATTGTAATATCACTACATGAAAACGTAAAATCCAGTCTCTCACGTTCTGTAGAGGTAACTGCCTTGACCTGGTACAGGACCTCCACTTACAACATCTAAACTTTTACAACTGGATGTTGAAAATCTGATTTTCATTTAGGAAAATTATGGCAATTCTCTCTAACTACTCTCTAGTTGCTAACTTCAGTTGTCTTTCACCTGCTTAACAGAGGAAAATTAAACCAAAAAAATGCATAGTTCATTGTTCTGCTGCTACATGGCTCCCAGCTGATCCTGAATCTGGAAGGGCATAACTAGATTTCACTTACCCTGGGACTGCAAGTTCTACCATTTGCAAAACATGCAGATGTCTTTTTATGTGCAGAGATGTTGGGCAAAATAAATTTTAACTATCTACATCAAAATCAGCCAATGCGAAAATTAATATATARGGATCATAGGTATAGAAAATGCATCTGTTAAATTAAAAGGAGTTTTTTATAGGGTTTGGGGCTTTTTTTTAATGTTTCTGAGACAAAGCAAAGCTGCTTTACATCACAAACTGAATAATGGAGCCTGAGATTAAAAACAAATGTGCAAAAGAGAGATTACATTGAACTTTTATGATCAGAAGAAGATTGGAATGGTTTATACAGCATTTCTGTAGGATTTCAACATCTGCTTAGCATCAATACTGCATGTTCATCTCAAAATGAAAATTTCTAATTGAATTTGTTTGAAAAGTACTGGAATACTCACCTTTGGGGTGACATGAGTGACTACATGTGTCAGAGCCATCACAAGGACTTGTGGAAGTGTTAGTTCTCCCTCACAAACGTCCCACACTGTGTAACACTACAGCAGCACTGGAAGACCCAGACTAAGTTTTTTCCACCCAAAATGAAACATCTATTCAGATGTTCCTGAATATTTTAATGTAGCAACAAAATCCCTTTTTTCCTCCAGGTGAAGCGTATTTTTGAGGAAATTACATTTTCTATCACAAAGAACACTGGTGAAAAACACTCAGTCTGTTCCAGCATGACTTTGAACTTCTCAAGCGGAATATTGGTGCTGGAGGTTGGGCTAAGCACAAGAGCCTTCGCCCTCAAATATGTGGTTTCTTATGGGGGCCAGCAGAGAGAGCAAGGTCGACATTGCTGCAGAACTAGGCAGAACCTCTTCCATTGTCGTGGCTACAGCAGGATTTCCTGCAGGAGGAGGCACTGCCAAGATGGCCCTGGGGCTGCGGGGGCCCTTGGACGACGGTGGGTCGTGGTGGGCAAGGAAAGGCATCAGGAGAAGGGGGCGAAAGCAGCACCCAGAGACTGTGTCAGAGAAATAGGAAGTTATTTCCCTTTTCTTGAATAAAGGCTTGATGGAGCCCTCCTAGTGCTGCTGGTGTAGCGGCCTCTTGCAGGGCTCGGGAGAGTCCTGGGGGCCGGGGGCCCTCCTCTTCGGGGCGTGCCGGGGCCCCCCAGGTGAGCGGTCAATGCCCTGGCCGGGAGTGGAAGGGCTGCGTCTGCAGCCCTGGGCAGAGGGACCTGCYGCCGCCGCCGCCTCCCCCGGCTCCTGCTGGGGCTGCTCCGGCTTGCAGGGGTGGGCGCAGATTGGGGGCGACCGGGACCCCCACCAAGCGCGACCTCTGACATGCTGGGTTGGTACTCCACATTAGAGCCTGCAGGGCTGCTGGAGGTGGCCAGGCTGGTGTCAGGATTCCTGCCCCGGGAGCTGGTGGAGCTGGAGCTGGTGGAGCTGGAGCTGGTCTCAGGGCTGTTGTCCTCCTCCCCAACAGCATGGAAGCGCAGCAGCCACGGGGCCTCCTCGCTGCACTCCATGTGATGACATTGATGAGGCCATGGACCAGTGGTGCTGTATATTCCTCGAGGCAGTCCTGCAGCACCTGGACCATGACCTCCTCATCCGGACCGTAGATGCACAAGGCGAGCAGGATGCTGCTCTCTGCACTATTTACCTGCCACCACCGGGCCCTATCTATTGCCTCCAGCTCCAGGTGTAGCCAGGGCAGCACAGGACTGAGGAGTCGGCTCTTGTCTTTGGAAAAGTTCTGCCCAGACCTCAGGCAGGAGGGCACCCACAGTAACCTGTGGCTCCGCAGCCCCCAGCTCAGCTGGGAACAGCATCCCCTGTGGAGAAGATGGAGGGGATGCCACGGGGCGATGTGGGCTATTTTCAGCCAGATGGTAGGGAGCTCTTCCTGCCTGGCTGCTGGCATCTGGCGACTCTTCGGGGGGGGTGATGACACGGTATCTGTAGTTGCCTTCTCCCAGCACACAAAACCTGACAGTCTCTATCTGTCTTCTGCACAGGGGACACTGGTTTCACGTCTGTCCAATGTAAAATGCAGCCCAGGAAGAACTGGTSGTGAGAGGGCATCACACTGTCCACCGTATCCTAAGCAGACACCTAGATCAAAGTCTTATGCAAATGCCCAAAGACATGTTGCCAGGTAAAAGCAAATTCTTAAACAGCTCTGGATGTAAAAGCAGCTCCATTCCCACAATTTGATAATGCAAAAGACACTATTTTTTAAATCTCCTTTAAGTTCTTGAACAAAAATACTTATTTTGACCAAACTCATGTTAAAAAGAAACCAACAAAACAACCCCTCTCCCCCAACTTTTTCTCCCTTTTTTGTTTCTGTTACATTTGTATTAATCTCGTACATATATGCTGCAACATTGATATAAATTCCAAGAGAACTTTGAGGGAAATGAAAACAGAGTTGACTAGTGTAAGCACTACTTAGCAACAACTAAAACATCAGTGTGTTATCAACATTACTCTCATACTAAATCCAAACCACAGCACTATACCAGCTACTAGGAAGAAAATTAACTCTATCCCAGCCAAAACCAGGACAAATGGAAAATCCTTTCTGCCTCAAACTCATCGATTTGATAATAAAGTGAGACAAACATTGGAAGTAAGACTGGAGATGGCAGTAGTTAAAATAGTATAATCTCTTGAAGATCCTGTGAGAGATACTCTCTGACTGATGAATCGGGGCTTCAGGGCAAGCTATGATAGACAACGTGGAAGTTGCAGCAGACACRTGAGGGGGAAGGTGTGCACAGCACCAGGAGAAGGAGGAGAAAGCATGACTTTTCCTRCAGTTTTCATAGTTATAAAACTATGACAATAATTCTTTAATAATTAGGTACTAACAAGTGCCTGCAAGGCCCCGTGGGGGCCGGCCATGCCCCAGCTGCTGGCCYGGCCCTGGTTTCGCCGGCTTCTGGGGCACCCTAGTGTCGCCGGCGGCGTGGCCTCTTGTGGGCTGGAGAGGTCTGGGAGCCGCCGGCCCTCCTCTTCGGGGGGCGCTGGGGCCCCCCAGGTTAGCGGTCCCTGCCCTGGCTGGGAGTGGAGGGACCTGCCACAGCCTGCCCCAGCTCCTCATGGGGCTGCTCCTGCACGTCGGGGTTGGGGTCAGGAGTCCCCCCCGGSGAGGCCRCGGGGCTGGGGGTGGCCGCAGGGCTGTGCTCCTGCCCCTCGGCAGCGTGGGAGTCCAGGGGCTCCAGCTGCCGCAGGATCTGCTCGCTGCACCGGTCTGCGGCAACGTCAATGAGCTGGCGCACGAACGTCACCGTCTCCTCTTGCAGGTAGGGTTGCAGCTCCCGGACCAAGGCCTCCTCATCCAGCCCATACCGGCACAGATTTACGATGATGGCGCCCTGTGCCAAAGACACCTCCCACCAGCGGGACCCATAGAGCACCTCGTTCAGCCAGGGCAGCAGGGGCTCGAGGATCTCCAAGGAGCCCCGGAAAAGGCCCGCCCAGACCTCGGGCTGGAAGCCAGCCACGTAACGCCTGGGCACCTGCTCCACAGCCCCCTGCTCATCCTGGTGGCCGGCAACTGATGGATCTGAGGGGTGTGGGAGAGCAATCTCCAAAAAATCATCCTCTGACCGCACAGAGTAAATGATGGTGTTGACAGTCTGCCTGCAAAGGGGGCATGACGGTCTCCTCTTTGCCCACCGCACAATGCAGCCCAGGCAGAACTGGTGGTGGCAGGGCATCGCACAAGCAACGTCTTCTTGAGCATCACGGCAGATGGGGCAGCTCCACTCTGCCTCCGCGGCCATGTTTGCTTCTTGCAGCAGGCTGGGGAGAGCCGAGGATGAGGAGCTGTTCCCCCTCGCTGGCGCCGGCGCTGCCAAAGGGTATCACACGCTGCAAAAGGGAGAGAGGCCACGGTCACTCGCTGTCCCGGGGAGGGGAGTGGAGGGAAGGGGAGGGGAAGGGAGAGGAGGAAGAAGAAATGCCAAGGTCCCTTGAGAAGGACACCCTCCCGGCTCCCCGAGCCCCGTCACCCACCCCACGGCCACCCCGGGGGGATGTTTCCCCGCACAGCTCACCTGCGCTGCTGCAAGCGCGCCCTGCGGTGCCCGGCTGCCTGAACCAGGCAGGGCCGGGGAAACACAGGGGATGGCTCCGGGATGGGCACCGAGAGCTGCCGACGGCAGCCTCCAGAGCACCACCCAGCACCAGGAGAAGCCTCGCTCGATGCTCCAGACCTCACAGGCACGCTCGGCAGKAGTCCAGGCACGAGCCAGGCTGGGCCAGGCTCTGCCGGTGCCCGGAGGTAAGCAGCAAGGGGCGTGAGGTCACAGGCCATCGCTCACTGACATGAGAATCCACTGCCATCCAATCCCATTGTGACATCACCTTCCACCATGCAGTAATGTCACAATGGGTTGTCCGCCCCTGCGGCACTCCTGCCTCTGCACACACATCTGCGGCTAGTGCAACGCCACTTTCCACTCCCCTTCTCCTCCCCTGTGTCTTCTGCTTGCCATTGGTGTTTCATGCCAGTCACCAAGGTCTTGGCTGTGTCTTCTCTTTAGGCCCCTCAGGTGCCCTTGTACTTCACCTTCTCCAGTCCAGCCTCCTACCAAAATAAACAATTCAGCCCTAATTCCTTTTTTCCCCATTGGTCCCAATTTGGCTACATCTGGTCCCAGATTTGGTATTTCAGACAGTATTATTTAGGCAATGTCAAACTTAAATGATATTACAGATAGTGTTACGCTGGTGCTTTTCTCCTTGCAAGACTCCACTTCCCAACGTGTCTCTAGTGCTCCCTTCCAGTTTTTCTGTGCATTCTGGCCACCTCTCAGGCAACTCCCCTTCACCAACTGTGAAATCCAGCCATTCCTCACAGTGCTGTCTGAGACTTTTACTGGCTTCCTGCACCACCATGTGCAACAATTTCTGATGTTCAGCAATGGACCAGTCTGCGACCTCGTTATTTGCCTGCAGCCATAAATCCATTAACTCAGCTCTCATGGTTTGACTTTAAATGAGTGGTCCTATCCTTAACACTCTGGTGAAGAAAAGCCCATTCTACAACCTTTAGCAGGGAAAAGTAAGAGTAAAAATGTAGGTTTAACTTTCAAATTCTGAGGGTTCATTTATGATTGATAGGCACGGCCTACAATTACAGCTATCATGCGGTTAGCTCATCCCTCAGAGAAAGCTTATTCTTTATGGTTGGGAGGGAGAGCGTGTATGTGTATATGGTTGTAAACTGTAAATTTAAAAACAAATACAAAACAAGCCCAGAATTTTTCCAATTATTTTTTTATTTTTGTCAGCAGGAAAGGAACACACACTGCTGTCAGCATGATCATATCATGTCAAGACAATTCTATAACATGTTTTGAGAGAAACACCTGGCACTAGAGCTGAAAGACTTCCCACCTGATGAAGAAAGAGGTCTTGATTTACAGATATGGATGGATGGCAAAGTCAGCAAGATTGATCAGAGAATGCTATACACTTCTAACACCACAGTAAGGTTTTTAAAAAAGTAAAAGCACACCTATAATCATATTGACCTTAGACAATATCGGAGACATTAAGATGGTTTTTATGAGATACATTAGCCATGCTTTTGTAGGATTATGGCATTAGAGCTTGATCACAAATGATGTTACTATGTAGGCCAAATTCTATGTTTATGCCAACCCCATTCACTTCTACTAGCACCAATGGTCACTCCAATCATAAAGTTTGGGCATGTAAAGCAAGAAACCTCTGTCTTCTCCAGTACTGAGGCCAGTAGACTTCAGCAGATGTAAAAGGGAGTAAAACTAATACTATTATTGTAACCAACTTTTTTGCAAATGCAGCATCATTGACTTTATTTATTACAGCTTACTTGAGCAGGATAGAACAAGCAGCAGCAGAGTAGTGGAGAATTATAACAATGACTAGGATGTCTTGTGGTTGTGGTTTGCAATGAATATCTTAAAGCACTTTTGAAGTACTTACTATGTATGAATTGTTGAAAGAGAAATTTATAAACAATATATAAGTAGGGAACGTATTTTACATAAATCTTCCAATTTATTCAGGGACAGCTAAAATAATCTTTTACCCTTTCTGTACCAACTACCAATCTTAGAATCAAATCATTCTTGTATGTTTTTCGTGCAGGTATGCTTGGATAAAAAAAAAAAGACATCTCAGGGGAATCATGATCTGTGCTTGGAAAGGAGGCAAGGTTTGCGACCATGGCATTATGCCATCTACTCAGGTTTGAGATCTGAGTTCAGTCCTGTTCAACTGGAAGAACAATTCCCTACTGCATGTGTGATCTGCTTGAGAACACACCAGAGTTCTTCTAGTAGAACTCTGATGAATTTCAACATCAGGATGAAACTAGGAATCCCAGGGTAGCACGAAAATGGAGAAAATATTAAACGAAAGCTATCAAGACATAGGCTTACACTAGATTTGCCATGTGGATGCAGTTTTACTAGCATTTAAAAAGTGTTATGGAATTATCTGCATCTAAGGATTAAAAAAAAAAAAAAATCCCCCCAAACCCACTATCCCAGTGTAGGGAATCTTTATAGGTATGGTTATCTTAATAAGCCAGCAACAATCAGCAAGCTAGCCTTCAAAGTTAGCCACCCAAAATATTAGAAAAAAAGCTGAACTGCTCATACTCTTCAGTTTTGAAAAATAACTTCTGATGACAGTTTTCCTATCAATTTTTTTATGTGGCTCCTATTTTAATCTGGAGAAAATATTCACTCATCTTCTGCACTATGATGTTCCCGTTTTAATTAGTGGTTTGGGAATGGTTACAGAAAACCCCATCATCTGTGCAACTTTTTTGAGTATCACGACAGTCGTGATATCGCACTGATGTACTATCAATCATATTTATTCAGGGCATCAACTTTACCCTTGGGTGATTTCATTGCCAAGAGTTCTTTTGTCTCCAAAGGTTGTAATTAAAACGCTCTTTTGCTGGATAAGAATGGACTTTCTTCAGCTACATTATGCATAACACAAAATCTCTATTTCTATGCAAATGAATCTCTGTTTTACTTTGCATATGTCTGTGTTACAGACATAAACCTGAACCAAATTTCATTGTTTCCCAGACATCAAACTAAGGATGAACCTGTTCAAAGTTAACATTTAGATAAGATGGAATTTTCACATGCTGGAATCTCTCTTCACTGTGGAAGTGCTGATTCTTAACACATTCTTTTTTTTTTTTTTTCGCATTAAGTGTTTAGAAATGAAGCTTATTTTGCAAATTCAAAGTGATTCTGTGATTATCTGCATACATTCTGCACTCACACCAGTGTAAAACCACTGTGAATTTACTAAAGCTTATGAAAYCACTTTGAGTTTATAATGATATAATCAAAGGAAATTCAGCTTTAATAACTATATTAGTTCTTATTTCCCTAACAATTATCATGAGAATTGGGTAGTGTGTAATAAGAGTTTGCTCCTTTTCCTGTACTGACCTACTGCATTCTTACATACAGAGACGTTTTGACAGTTTGAGTGCTTAATAATCTGCTTCCAAATTATGTTTTGATTGTTTTCAATATTTAATGTTGAACTGCTGATACACTTAATATGAAGATATTAATGGATTGTTAAAGCATGTTCCAATATCATTTTCACTCTCCAAAGGAAAGTAAATTTCACAAAAGTGAAACTTGTAATATGTGGATAAAAGAAATTGTCTTGTGATTATTTTATAAGAGTGACACATGAAGAAATGTTGACTTCTCTGCACATCTCCCAGGCTATACTGAGTAGCTGTCAAATTTTCTAGGACTAGATTCATCTAGTATGGATGTGAGTGTCACTGCCTACACTAACCAGACTTTCATGACACCTGTGTTTTTGAAAGCGTTTCCTTTCTCTAGATGAATGATGAGATTTAAACTGGAGGGGAGTTTTGCAGAAATGCTGACTGCGGTGGTTTTTTTTAGTGCCACCAGAAGATTCAGTATTTGAAAGATGGTAACAGATAAACTCAGCTAGCATTCAGCCAGCAAACTAGTTTAATTTTATATAAACCCCTGATAATAAATAGTTGGGATTTCCAAACAAGTATTCCTGAGGAGGGGAAGTGGAGAGGGAGATGCTGATCTCTTCTCCCTCGTATCCAATGGTAGGACCCATGGAAATGGTTCAAAGCTGCACCAGGGGAGATTTAGACTGGACATAATGAAGCACTTCTTTACTCACAGGGTGGTCAAACACTGGAACAGGCTACCTAGAGAGGTGGTCGATGCCCTAAGCCTGTCCGTGTTTAAGAGGCATTTGGACACTGCCCTTACCTACAGGCTTTAATGTGGTCAGCCATGAACTGGTCAGGCAGTTGGACTAGACGATCGTTGTAGGTCCCTTCCGACTGAAATACTCCTATTCTATTCTATTCTATTCTATTCTATTCTATTCTATTCTATTCTATTCTATTCTAATTTCAACACGTACATGTGGAGATCTCTTCAATCACAGTACATTCAGTGAGAAATTTAAATATATTATTTTGTTTCTGAGTAAAAAAAACATTGGAAAGGCTTTTTAAAATCACTTACATCTTGGTTTGAATTCCACTGTCTTTATCATAACTGGCTAATTTTAGGATGAAGAGTTAAGGCATCATTTTTTTATGGCAGGCAAAATATTAATCCCGCCTCTGCTTTTGTGAAATTTGTAGTATAAAAGGTGTTAGTATTTAGAAATGGCTTCTATTTTTTTTATATTACAAATGAAATCTATATTGAATACTAATAGAGATTATGGAATCATAGAATCACAGAACAGTATCATAGAATAGTTTGGGTTGGAAGGGGCCTTTAAAGGTAATCTAGTCCAACCCCCCTGCCGTGGGCAGGGACATCTTCAATTAGATCAGGATGCTCACAGCCCTGACCTTGAATTTCCAGGGATGGGCATCTACCACCTCTCTGGGCAACATGCTGCAGTGTTTCACCACCCTCCTTGCAAAAAATTTCTTCCTTATATCTAGTATAAATCTACACTCTTTTAGTTTAAAACCATTCCTCCTTTTTCTGTTGCAACAGGCCCTGCTAAAAAGTCTGCCACCATCTATCTTATAAGCCCCTTTAAGTATTGAAATGCCACAATAAGGTCTCCCTGGAGCCTTCTCTTCTCCTGGCTGAATAAGCCCAGCTCTCTCAGCCTTTCTTCATAGGAGAGGCATTCCATCCCCCTGATCATTTTGGTGGTCCTCCTCTGAACCTGCTCCAACAGGTCCATGTCCTTCCTGCGCTGAGGGCTCCAGAGCTGGATACAGTACTCCGGGTGGGGTCTCACCAGAGCAGAGTAGAGGGGCAGAATCACCTCCCTCGACCTGCTGGCCATGCTTCTTGTGACACAAGAAGCTGCGAGCGCACATTGTCGGCTCATGTCCAGCTTTTCATCCACCAGTACCCCCAAGTCCTTCTCGGCAGGGCTGCTCTCAACCCCTTCATCCCCTAGCCTGTACTGATACTGGGGGTTGTCCCAACCCAGGTGCAGGACCTTGCACTTGGCCTTGTTGAACCTCATGAGGTTCACATGGGCCCACTTCTCAAGCTTGTCCAGGTCCCTCTGGATGGCATCACATCCCTCAGGCATGTCGATCCACCACTCAGCTTGGTGTCATCTGCAAACTTGCTGAGGGTGCACTTGATCCCACTGTCTATGTCATTGATGAAGATATTAAATAGTACTGGTCCCAATACAGACCCCTGCGGAACACCACTCGTCACAGATCTCCATCTGGACATTGAGCCATTGACCACTACCCTCTGGATGCGACCATCCTACCAATTCCTCACCCACCGGACAGTCCACCCATCAAATCCGTATCTCTCCAGTCTAGAGAGAAGGATGTTGCGGGGGACTGTGTTAAAGGCCTTACAGACGTCCAGATAGACAACATCGGAAGCCCTTTCCATGTCCACTGATGTGGTCACTCCATCATAGAAGGCCACTAGGTTGGTCAGGCAGGACTTGCCCTTGGTGAAGCTATGCTGGCTGTCTCGAATCACCTCCCTGTCCTCCACATGCCTTAGCATAGCTTCTAGGAGGATCTGTTCCATGATCTTCCCAGGCACAGAGGTGAGACTGACTGGCCTGTAGTTCCGGGGGGTCTTCCTTTTTTCCCTTTTTAAAAATGGGGGTTATGCTTCCCCTTTTCCAGTCAGCAGGAACTTCACCAGACTGCCACGAGTTCTCAAATACGATGGATAGTGGCTTAGCAACTTCATCCACCAGTTCCGACAGGACCCGCAGATGGATCTAATCAGGTCCCATGGACTTGTACACCTTCAGGTCCCTCAGATGGTCTCAAACCTGATCTTCTCCTACACTGGGACACAATTCATTCTCCCTGTCCCCTCTTTTGCCTTCTGCGGCTTGGATGATGAGGCTCAAGTACTTGCCGGTGAAGACCAAGGCAAGAAAGTCGTTGAGTAACTCAGTCTCCTCTATGACCCAGGTAACCAGGTCTCCCATTTCATTCCGGAGAGGACCCACATTTTCCCTAGTCTTCCTTTTATCCCTGACGAATCTGTAGAAGCTTTTCATGTTGCCCTTGACGTCCCTGGCCAGATTTAATTCTATCAGAGTTTTAGCTTTCCTAACCTGGTCCCTGGCTGCTCGGACAATTTCTCTATATTCCTCCCAGGTTACCTGYCCTTGCTTCCACCCTCTGTAGGCTTCCTTTTTGTGTTTTAGTGTGTCCAGGAGCTCCTTGTTCATCCATACAGGCCTCCTGGCATTTTTTCCCAATTTCCTCTTTGTTGGAATGCATCACTCCTGAGCTTGGAATTAACCAGCTTTCTTGGGCCCTTTTTCCCTCCAGGGCTTTGACCCATGGCACTCTACCAAGCAGATCCCTGAAGAGGCCAAAGTCTGCTCTCCTGAAGTCCAGGGTAGTGAGCTTGCAGCGCACCCTCCTCGGTGCCTCAAGGATCTTGAACTCCATTTCATGGCTTCCCTTGAGCTTCACATTCCCCACCAGCCCCTCCTTTTTGGTGAGAACAAGGTCCAGCATAGTACCTCTCCTTGTTGGCTCCTCTACCACTTGTAGAAGGGAGTTATCATCGATGCATTCCAGGAACCTCCCGGATTGCTTACGCCCTGCAGATAATTATTTATTATGACCCCGGACGGGCGCAGCGGATATCCAATGCAGTAACCAAGGTTAACAGCCGCTTGGTGTTAATGGTTGTCCCCGACTCACGGCATTTTGTCCCAAACCTCCATCTATTCTGCCTGGTAAAGTTGAGGACAAAGATCCAACAAAACCACTCCATTATCCCGGACAGCCCATTTTGGTGGATTTACCCACTGTGGGACAGGTACCCCTGACCCTGAAGACTCCTGTCAATACCTATACATGGGTAGCTACAGATGCCCTCGGAAAAGATCATAAAATTAATACCAGATGGATAATCCCTTCTTTCTAAAGTCGGTTCAAGAGGACCGAGTTTTCCTTTTCTTTTACAAGAAGAAAACCGGATCGTTGCCTGCCAAGTGAGTCCGCCCCATCGGAGGAGTGCTGAACCCTGACGAATACTGTCAATGTTATATTTTAGTATTGGTTTATCAATCATAGTTGTTGCCTTAATAATAATTCTAGTATGTATTTACTGCATCTCATGCGGGCCCTGGTTCTCCCCTCCTCTGGGAGAGGAGGACAAGGGGGGAGTGAAAGTAATACTCCTTTGAACCTTGTGTGGAAATTAATTTGTGGGTTTATATGAATGTGGAATAGAACTAACCAAGGGATATGCATCGCCTTTCCACAGTCTGAACAGTCTGAACAAGGATTAAGATTCTTTCTCACATCACCCAACATTAAATATGACTTGAAAAATGAATCAAACTGTAGAACAGCCTTACGTTCTGTTCCTCACTATTTGGACAACTTATTTTAAATGGCGAGCGGATTACCTCCTGACAAATGACTATTTGGAAACTATCCACCGTCCCTCAATTGAAACCTTCACTTGGGGAAAAAATTACATGTATTTTGTCTATTATAACAACTCAGATTCACGTTTCTGGGAACAGTCTTCTTGTAGTGCTACCCACCCACTTGTAAACTTCACTTTTGAAGAAAGTGAGGTGAAAAGTTCTCGAGGTATCTTATCCAAACTTCCAAGGACCTATAATGCCTATTCGAGCGAGTCATACTCTGTACCTTGCTCTTATTTTCCATTTGATTCCTTCTTTCATCTGGTAGAACAGACAGATTTTTATGAGGCTGATTACTCCTTAAACATGAATCTCTCATGGTGTATACAACTCCCTGATAGTACAGGACGTGGACCTAAGGACCTGATACAGTGGATGTGGTCACGAATGAAATCCCTCCTACGACCATTGAAACACGCCAATCCCTCACAACATAGCCAGTCTGATCTATTCACATGTGTTAAAGTTGTTGATTGTAATGCTGGACCGGGAGACCCCCCTGAAACCTGGCTCTTGGAGAGAGTAAGGGTTCTGATAAGGGACGTGTACTTGTTGGGGTTACTCCTCTAGTGGATATAAAAATCAAGATAAGCTGTGTAATAAAATTTATAACAAAACTGAAGATTATAACAGATATAAGCATTGCRGTGTACCCCGTACACATTACCCTTTGAAGAGCCTGCCACTCACTGCAAGTCATGAAGTACATTTTATGGATTATGATGATACCTGGACTTGTGAAACTAGTATATACCCAGCTGCCCTAGGACTAGCATGGAGATGCTCTAATGGAAAATTTTATTCTTACTTAATATTGGAATATCATGCTGGTCTAAAATGTGGACTGGTCATCCCATCCATGTGCCCATCTCGTGTTTTCAATTTTACTGCCCCTTCCCGATGGGTGCGTAGGGAAGCAGCAGAAGCCCCAAAGGCCCAAGCTGAATGGACAATCAAGGGAATCGAAATTCCCGATTATTACACTAGTGGATAAATAGCAGCTCTAATGTTCGAAAACGTCCTTATCCCATATGTAACTCTGAAGTGACATCAATTTGTTTTAGAAAACATCACTTGGCAAGTGCACCTTTTAAGTAATTGGACAAGGTATGCTTTAGGAGAAATGAATTTACAAGTCCAACACAAATAAAAAATGACACTTCAAAATCATCTAGCTTTAGATATGATATTGTTAGAGGAACAAGGAGTGTGTGGTATGTTGAATTTAAGTGATGGAGAATGTTGTGTAACTATCCATAGTACTAGTACTTCTATAGAGGAAGCGTGGACTAAAATGAAAGAAATTGCCCATCAAACTGCTGAATKATTCCAGTCACTCCARCCAAAGGACTGGTTCACGTCACTGGTAGAATCTCTTGGACTCACGGGGAGGGGAACATGGCTTGTAAATATTGGCCTTATTATATTAACTGTATTTTTGTCTCTAATGTTAAGCCTTGCAGTAATTAGGTGTGTGATTTCTCACCTTCTATCCTCTCTCTCTCCCTCTGTCCGCTCTGTACAGATCACAATGGTCGAAGAAGATCTTGCAGTGTTTGAGCCACGGGGTGGTGCAGGAGACCAAATGGAAGAACAAACAATCTAACACCTAGGCTAATTTGCAATCCCCTGGAACAAAGGACTGTTTGGTGCAGACAACTACATGAGACAAAACTCGATAAGGGAGCAGGGGATGGAGATCCCCTGAGCCTGTCTCAACCTGGGGGATGATGAGTCCCAGGAAAGCTCTTGTGAGATAAAGGAATGCAACAAAAGACATTATTCAACCTCTGTAGGGAGTTAACTGGACATGGCCTTGGGGGATAACACCATAAATCGGCCAAAGAAAGGAGTACCAAGATAAGCACTAAAAGAACAGAAAAAGAAACAACTAATTGAAATATGGGTGAACTATCCCAATTAGCATAGTAAGAAAACCACTCACCAGTAGGAGAAGCCCCCTACTCAACAAAGCTCCTTCCCCACTGAATATGCGTAGTAAAAAGAAAGGACACTGTRACTTTAAGTGAATATGGGACATATAAGGACCAATAGAGGCAAACTACGAAACTGCCACCATAGCAGAGTTTGAAGTGAACGGCGGACATAAAAGGGGAAAGCAAATACCATGGGAGGGGAACTTCTGGACGAACGCTCCTACAAGCCAGTGACCCCCTGTTGGCTGGACCAACGCTGGAACCAGGACCGGTGATCTCTTCCTCTCTCTCTCTTTTTCCTCTTTGATCTTTCTTTTATTCTTTTACCTTTTCCTAATAAGTAACGCAAGGCATAAACCCCCACAGCAGTGGACAGTAATAAGCTTTCTGCCACCCAGTTATTTACTAATGAGCCTASTTTTGGAATAAAAGTTTTTGTTCTGTACAGACCTTGGTGTCGTTTCACCTTAAKCCACACAGAGGGAATTTACGGATCTGAGTCACCTGTCCCTCCGCACAGGCGGGACGTGATGCTCCTCTACCACTTGGAGAAGGGAGTTATCATCGACACATTCCAGGAACCTCCCGAATTGCTTACGCTCTGCTGATAATTATTTATTGCTTACGCCCTGCCGATAATTATTTATTGCTTACGCCCTGCCGATAATTATTTATTTGTCAATTTTTTCCTAAGATACGAACAGTTTTTTCTTAACATGCATTACATTGATGTCTCACAGACATTTTGTAATTGATCAATTTGTCCTGTCCTCTGCTGTCATTTCTAAGTTTAGATTCCTCAACTTATAGCAGAAATTTTTCTATGAATTACTTTACACTTTGGTCTACCCAGTCCATTTTCTATTCCCCTGGTCCTCAAAGCCGTGCAACTCTTCCTGTACGTTATTCCAAAACTGCCTCTGAGAATGGGCGAAAGGCCCATTGTGATCTCCGCTGTGGTGGACAGTGACATCACCTGGTGCTGGACGGTGACGTCAGTGAGTGCTGGACTGTGAAGTCAGCGAGCGATGGCCTGTGACCTCACGCCCCTTGCTGCTTACCTCCGGGCACCGGCAGAACCTGGCCCAGCCTGGCTCGTGCCTGGACTCCTGCCGAGCGTGCCTGCGAGGTCTGGAGCATCGAGCGAGGCTTCTCCTGGTGCTGGGTGGTGCTCTGGAGGCTGCTGTCGGCAGCTCTYGGTGCCCATCCCGGAGCCATCCCCTGTGTTTCCCCGGCCCTGCCTGGTTCAGGCAGCCAGGCACCGCGGGGTGTGCTTGCAGCAGCACAGGTGAGCTGTGCGGGGAAACGTCCCCCCGGGGTGGCCGTGGGGTGGGCGATGGCGCTCAGGGAGCCGGGAGAGTGTCCTTCTCGAGGGACCTTGGCATTTCTTCTTCCTCTCCCCGGGACAGCGAGTGACCGTGGCCTCTCTCCCTTTTGCAGCGTGTGATACCCTTTGGCAGCGCCGGCGCCAGCGAGGGGGAACAGCTCCTCATCCTCGGCTCTCCCCAGCCTGCTGCAAGAAGCAAACATGGCCGCAGAGGCAGAGTGGAGCTGCCCCATCTGCCGTGATGCTCAAGAAGACGTTGCTTGTGCGATGCCCTGCCACCACCAGTTCTGCCTGGGCTGCATTGTGCGGTGGGCAAAGAGGAGACCGTCATGCCCCCTTTGCAGGCAGACTGTCAACACCATCATTTACTCTGTGCGGTCAGAGGATGATTTTTTGGAGATTGCTCTCCCACACCCCTCAGATCCATCAGTTGCCGGCCACCAGGATGAGCAGGGGGCTGTGGAGCAGGTRCCCAGGCGTTACGTGGCTGGCTTCCAGCCCGAGGTCTGGGCGGGCCTTTTCCGGGGCTCCTTGGAGATCCTCGAGCCCCTGCTGCCCTGGCTGAACGAGGTGCTCTATGGGTCCCGCTGGTGGGAGGTGTCTTTGGCACAGGGCGCCATCATCGTAAATCTGTGCCGGTATGGGCTGGATGAGGAGGCCTTGGTCCGGGAGCTGCAACCCTACCTGCAAGAGGAGACGGTGACGTTCGTGCGCCAGCTCATTGACGTTGCCGCAGACCGGTGCAGCGAGCAGATCCTGCGGCAGCTGGAGCCCCTGGACTCCCACGCTGCCGAGGGGCAGGAGCACAGCCCTGCGGCCACCCCCAGCCCCGYGGCCTCSCCGGGGGGGACTCCTGACCCCAACCCCGACGTGCAGGAGCAGCCCCATGAGGAGCTGGGGCAGGCTGTGGCAGGTCCCTCCACTCCCAGCCAGGGCAGGGACCGCTAACCTGGGGGGCCCCAGCGCCCCCCGAAGAGGAGGGCCGGCGGCTCCCAGACCTCTCCAGCCCACAAGAGGCCACGCCGCCGGCGACACTAGGGTGCCCCAGAAGCCGGCGAAACCAGGGCCAGGCCAGCAGCTGGGGCATGGCCGGCCCCCACGGGGCCTTGCAGGCACTTGTTAGTACCTAATTATTAAAGAATTATTGTCATAGTTTTATAACTATGAAAACTGYAGGAAAAGTCATGCTTTCTCCTCCTTCTCCTGGTGCTGTGCACACCTTCCCCCTCACGTGTCTGCTGCAACTTCCACGTTGTCTATCATAGCTTGCCCTGAAGCCCCGATTCATCAGTCAGAGAGTATCTCTCACAGGATCTTCAAGAGATTATACTATTTTAACTACTGCCATCTCCAGTCTTACTTCCAATGTTTGTCTCACTTTATTATCAAATCGATGAGTTTGAGGCAGAAAGGATTTTCCATTTGTCCTGGTTTTGGCTGGGATAGAGTTAATTTTCTTCCTAGTAGCTGGTATAGTGCTGTGGTTTGGATTTAGTATGAGAGTAATGTTGATAACACACTGATGTTTTAGTTGTTGCTAAGTAGTGCTTACACTAGGTAAAGGACTTTTCAGCTTCTCATGCCCTGCAAGTGAGAAGCTGGGAGGGAGCACAGCCAGGACAGCTGACCCAAACTGGCCAAAGGGTATTCCATATCATATGATGTCATGCCCAGCATATAAAGGTGGGGGAAGAAGAAGGAAGGAAGGTAGGGACGTTCGGAGTGATGACATTTGTCTTCCCAAGTAACCATTACGCATGATGGAGTCCTGCTTTCCTGGAGATGGCTGAACACTTGCTTGCAGATGGGAAGGAGTGAATGAATTCCYTGTGTTGCCCTGCTTATGCGTGCACGGCTTTTGCTTTACCTATTAAACTGTCTTTATCTCAACCCACGAGTTTTCTCACTTTTACCCTTCTGATTGTCTCCCCCATCCCACTGTGGGGGAGTGAGCGAGCGGCTGTGTGGGCTCAGTTGCCGGCTGGGGTTAAACCATGACACCATTGCACTGCCATTTAAATTTAACCTAAGTTATAGTTTATTATATTCTGTGATCTGCTGTGCTGGTTTTTGCTGGGATAGAGTTAATTTTCTTTATAGAAGCCAGTATGGGGCTATGTTGTGGATTTGTGCTGAAAACAGTGTTGATAACACGGGGATGTTTTTCTTATTGCTGAGCAGTGCTTACACAGAGTCAAGTCCTTTTCTGCTTCTCACACCACCCCACCAGCTAGTAGGCTGGGGGTGCACAAGAAGTTGGGAGGGGACATAGCTGGGACAGCTGATCCCAGCTGACCAATGGGATATTCCATACCATATGACGTCATGCTCAGCATGTAAACTGGAGGGAGTTGGCCGGGGGGCAGCAATTGCTGCTTGGGAGCTGGTTGGGCATCGTTTCGCGGGTGACGAGCAGTAGCATCACTTGTTTTTCCTGGGTTTTGTTCCTCTCTCTCTTTTTTGTTGTTTTCCTTTTCATTAGTATTATTACTATTATTGCTATTATTACTATTACTATTATTATTAATAATTATTTTTATTAATTACTTTACTTTAATTACAAAACTGTCCTTATCTCAACCCATGAGTTTTCTTACCTTTGCCCTTCTAATTCTCTCCCCCATCCCATGATGAAGTGATGAAGAGATCCAGCTTCAGCTTACAATGTCTGCTCAAATCAAAGGCAAAATTCCCAGTACTTCAGCGGTGGAGGACTGCACCTGTAGTCTGTGGTTTTACAATGAAATCACTCTCTCGGACAAAGCTAAGCATGCACAGAGGTGTTCACAGGCCCCCAGCATTAAATTTAAAAATATGTATACAGAATTTCAGTGGCAATTTTCGGTTTCATTTCTATTCCTTATTTTTTCCCACACGTTCACATGTGGACTTTTCATACTCTCTTTTGGGATGTTAAAGCTGTGGCACCATTCCCAGTTGTTTTGTTTGCACTACTGAGAATTACTTCAACAATTTTCTTAATCAGGTCTGCGTACAAGGTTTGATTTTTTTGACAGTCTTTTCCTTTAATGAATACATTTGGCACTAGCATACTCAAATGACGGTAGTATCAGAGCACTTTTAATAAAAGTGCCTTTCTTTATAAATTCCCATTTCCCCTTCTAGATACTTTGAACATATGCTTGCTGGTTTATTACTTTGGTTTCTGTTCTCTGTCCTCCTGTTAAGGAATAAAGCATTTACCAGATTGACTTGACTGAAAAGTGAAAGACAGTGTGATCTCATTGACTTAATAGTAGTAGAAGACAGCGTCAGCTCCTTYCTTCTCGCTTTTCAACTGAATCACTGGACAAAATTTGCCAGGCTTTGAGATGTCCTCATCATCTGACTATACCCATTAATGATAATGAGACTTGGGGTGCTGGGCACATTTGAAAACTATGGTTTTCTATTCAACTTTGTCGTGATTTAACCCCAGCCAGGAACTAAACACCACGCAGTCACTCGCTCACCCCTCCACTCCGGTAGGATGGGGGAAAGAATCGGGAGGGCACATGAGGGAAAACCCACGGGTTGAGATAAAAACAGTTTAATAATGGAAATAAAACAAAGTAGAACATAATAATGATGTTATTATATAATAATGAAGAACATGATAATGATGATAACAACAACAATAACAGAATATACAAAACAGGTGATGCACAATGCAACTGCTCACCCCCTACATGTTCCGAACAAACGCCGCGAGACGAACCCCCCAGAGCCACCCCGCCCCCCGGTTTTTATACTGAGCATAATCTCACATAGTATAGAATACCCCATTGGCCAGTGGGGTCAACCGCCCTGGCTATGCTATCTCCTAGCTCCCCCTGCACCTGGCAGAGCATGGGAGGCTGAAAAGCCCTGGTGCAAGCACCACCCAGCAACAACCAAAGCATCAATGGGCCATCAACATTCCTTTCATTACCAAACCCAAAACACAGCGCCCCCTCCAACTACTGGGAAGAAAATTAACTCTGTCCCAGCCGGAACCAGGACAAACAAGTTTGAATGGAGTCATACCATCCCTTTACACTGGTGATAGGATGGGTAGGTTATGCTTGCAGCAGGTTTTAAAGCTGGTAAGTCTTTCCATTGCATGTGTCTCTCTCCTGTATACAGTTATCCCATCATCCTTCTTTCCTGYTTTCTTCCTTTTTTTCTTCTATTATTCTTATGGTGTTCTGCCCCTTGTTATTTTAGAGGGATTCTGTTATATTTCAGAGATCTCCCTTCCTCTCCAGATGCCACTTTAAGCTTGGACATGTCCTCCAGCTTTTCATATTGTTTCAGCAAGGCCGCCGTGGGATGAGCTGAATTATGTTGGCTTGATGCTTGTGTCAGTCTCTGCAAGCTCCACTTAAACCCATGACAACTCCTTGCAGGCACAGAAAACCTGCGTGTAGCCCATAAGTAGTGGTAACACAGGTGTTATCTCCCTTTTCAATCTGACTAAAAACAACGTATTGAGGACTTGCCTTAAAGAAAGAACTGTGTGAACTGACTACTTATGTAAAGTTCACTTTGTACTACTACTGATCGCAGTATTTTCAAGGCTTTTTAAAATTGTAAATTCACTATATAAATAGTCTTACAGAAATCCCAAAGCAGTACAGGCTCATGTTCAAAACTGTTGGATCTAAATTCCCCATACCTTGTTCTTTCTGCTGTCTCACTCCCTTATTCACATCGAATAGTATTCAGTTCCCAAGAAGGACTTTTGGAATAATCTAACAGCACGCTAAGAAGGGTTGTAGAAATAGTTATAAGAACAAATTTTTCAGATCCCAAACCCATAGTCTTTACTTTTCCAGAATATTGATTCAGTGATATTTTCCATCATTCTGCTTACCCAAATGGTGCTGAGGAGCAAAGACTCTGGGATTAGTTTCTTATGCTCTCCTGGGCTCAAACTCACAGGGTCTGATAAAGGGTAGGAGAAGGAAGGGGTGTCAAAGGAAGTTGAAGCCGAAAGAGATCACAGTGTACAGAACTAAGGTGGTGCATCCATAGTAAACCAAATATGTAGCAAGCACTATGTCTTCTGAGTCCCAGTCCAAAACTTCAWCTAGAAAATTAATCTTCGCATTTTCAGTGGAGCCAGAACCCAGCTTTTCCTGAAATTGGAATTGTGAGAAATAAACTCTGTTTTCATTCCCYTCAAGGTTCTCTTGGAATTTATATCAATGTTGCAGCATATATGTACGAGATTAATACAAATGTAACAGAAACAAAAAAGGGAGAAAAAGTTGGGGGAGAGGGGTTGTTTTGTTGGTTTCTTTTTAACATGGGTTTGGTCAAAATAAGTATTTTTGTTCAAGAACTTAAAGGAGATTTAAAAAACAGTGACTTTTGCATTATCAAATTGTGGGAATGGAGTTGCTTTTACATCCAGAGCTGTTTAAGAATTTGCTTTTACCTGGCAACATGTCTTTGGGCGTTTGCATAAGGCTTTGATCTAGGTGTCTGCGTAGGACACAGTGGACAGTGTGCCAGGACATTATCATTAAACGTTCTGTATTTGTTCTCTCAGCTGCTTACTTTTCATTTTAACATACTGTTATTTTTTCATACAATTCCCAGCCCCAGGCAGACACTGGCACAGGTGAATCCTGCCTGCAAGTATCAGTGAGCAAAGGTTTCTAAGAGCAAAACCAAATATTTATTCACCACTTTCTACAAAACTGCATTTGCACACTTTTTTTGCCACATTTCCTTATGCTGCCAACGCCACCAAGTAACAACATTCCCTTTGAAATTCACTTCATATCTTCCTCTCAAAGATTTAATTAGATAAAATGGTATTGAGAGGTCTGCACTGACCCCAGGATATGGTGATTTTTAAGTAGGGAGCTACTGTGGAAGTTTTGCTTTGGCAACTTCCCTGAGTTCCCTGCAGACTCTATCCCCCAGCATTTAGCAGTCTATAGACAGAAATGAGTATTTCTTGAGAAAGTAAAAGGTATTAGCAAATTACAGGAACATTAGCCAAGTTAGAGAATTCACAGTTAGTTACATCTGTGCTTCCTTTTCTGAGTGCTGGGAGGTGTGTGGAGGTCTTGATAACAAATGTGAGGCTGTTTCAAAGAGATTACTCAGAGTAAAAAAAGTTTCAGCAGCAGAATACTTCCAAGGAGAATATATATCTACCTGATACAAGAAGTGAGATGTCAGAAATAGACACAGCAAATTATGACAAATTGAGACTCATGAGAGGAAATGAGTGATGGAATTAGTAAATTTCCTCCATTAGCTTGCCTATTTAGGAAGGACACACCTAAATAAAAAATAAACTGCCAAGCCACAGTAATGTAAAAATGTGAATGCCTGGGCCAGGGATGTGTGTCACCTTGTGGCAAAATTAGATGTATGAGCATTAAGTAGGGCAGGRGCAGATTAACAGAACAGGCAGAGAAACCAGCTCTAGATTTCCTTTTTTAACATGGTAAAAAATGATCAAATTGGAAAGCACATATTGGATATGATAGCAGGTGAAATTTATATCATAATACAAACAGACATGCACTGCAAAAGAGAAATCTAGCCACAAATAATTAAGCCACCTAATTACCTTTTTTTTTTTTTTTCATTTTTGGATGACACTTCTTTGCAGCATTTTGACCTTGCAAGGGGAAAAATAAAAGGAACTCAAGTAGAGTTGAAGAGAAATATTGATTGTGATGTTCTGACAAGGGGGCTTTCCAAAGACCTTGGCAGTTACCCAAACATCTTTCTGATGACAGCAATGGTGGATGCGACTTGACTGTGAGTGATGTGTGGTGAACAGAAGTTTGAATGAGGATTAATGAGAATAGTAATGTGCTGCGAAGGAGAAAGCTTTGGAAGAAAATTGCTGTGAAGGAGAGAACTAGAACAACAGGAAACAACGGGAAACATGCGGGGCAGGTCGTATGCAGTTACTTTGTACCCTCAGGTCTGTGTTTTTATAAAAACTGAAATGCTTTTGCTTATTTGCAAAGAATGTGCGGAGAAAGCAAAAGCCTTTGCTTGGCTGCAGGTTGAGAAAATTGCCTCTGAAGGTAATTCTTAGTATTTTAGCCATTACTGGCCAACAGGGTAAAAGAGAGTCCTATGGCAAAGCTACAGCAGTAGGCAAAGGGATCTTTGTGCTCTTGTTAGATCTAGCCAAACAAGTTGCTTCAGTCGTCACCTCTACCTTACATCTCCCAGTGCCTCAGTGTCTTAAAGGAGAATAATATTATCATCTAAAAGTAGGTGAGATGTACGTAGTGTTATTGCAGTATTCTCAGCCTGTGCTGTAGGAAACAACAGCATTTCAGGCTGTGGCTGTATTACCACATTAGGTGAAGGCTTGACTCAGGGTCTCAGCTCAACCCCACTCCTTACACCTTGCTTTAGCACTAGTCTAGCATAGGCAGCTGGTTTCAGGCCTGAGGTTTGTCTCACATTTGAGCTGCACAAAAGGGGTGAAGGCATGGCTGCTGAGAGTCAGCCCAAGGGCAGGTTTTCTTTTTAAATGCTCCTCTCAGAATAGTTCGGAGGAATGAGCTTCCACCAAGCCAAGTATGTTGAACTTCAGAAAGCACAGAGAGGTCTTTGAAATGGAAGAAGTTCTACTAACCTGGCAAACGAGTGTTGTTATTTCCACACTGCTAATTGCTGAGAGTTCATAAAAAATCAGAAATAGTGGTTGTCCTGCTTTGGAAGGGAAGAGGATGCAGGAAGAACAGGGTTGCACAGTGGCATGCTATTTTCATAGYCATTTAATGAAGAGCATGGCTACCACGTCGGGTTGCTAACAGAGGATCATAAATTCTTTCATTTTCACCTTTTGATGGCTTAGGTATATCTCTACAAATGAGAAAGGGGAGCAAGGGGCATAGCTACTTGGATAGCAGGTGTGGTTTTTACTAGCAGGTTACGCAAAGTCCCATGGACAGAGCTCTTGGAAATTATCTTGTCACTGAAAGCTAATGACAGCCCTTTGGTCCTGTGCTGGACTCTGTCATGTAAGTAATGGGGTCGAGGCTGCCCGTCCACAGGTGCAATGTGGTGATTTCTCAGGAATAGCGTTGATGAAGCCTGTTCTTAAAAACAAGAAGGTGTGCTGTGGGGTGATGCTGTGCATATGTAGCGTGCATATGCAGATACTATGTGGTGTTTCCATGGTCAAAAGGGGCAGAAGATTGCATGTGCTTCATTTAGACGCTTCCTGACATCCAACTCAGTATCTGCACTGAACTCTTGACTCGATGAACTGGGTCTAATGGCCTATGATTTAATTTTACTGCAGATTAAATATTGACAACCTAGAAGTGTTAGTCTCTGCTGACACCTTGATAAATGTTTATGGCTCAATGTGTGGAATGTGAGATCGGCTGTCTTCCTTAACATTACTTTGAAAGCAGAAAATAAACTCTTGCGAAGAAGATTACGGTGAACAACATATCACTGTGAATGTTTCCACATTGTGCTAATTAGATGTGGAAATTGCAATGGTTTCTGTGATACATATAATTAATTTGTATGCCTTTCAAAGCTTTTGTGGAACAGATATCCTGCTGAGATTAAGCCATTAGCACATAATACGGAACAAAATATCTTGCTCTATTTTTCATTTCACAGTATTGAAAGCTGATCAGGGACCTTTGCGTAGCATTGAAAAAAAAATCTTAGATGCATTTTGCTGGATTAAATAGCRAATCCAACCCTTGGCATGAGCATGTGGACTCATGGTATAAATTAGCATTCCGTTAATTGCAGTGGTGTTATGTAGATTGTTATGTCATTGTCAAACGCAGCCAAGGGCTCAGGAATGAACTTCCCATAGGAGGAATGATGACAAGGAAAAAAACCAACCCTGGAGTAAAGTATTTTGTTTTGAGAGCTGTTCTCCAGCTTGCAGAAAGGGGAGAAAGATAATTTTACTTGGGTACTCAGTTTTTTACATGTTCCTGGGAGTGTTGGAAAAGGTGTGTGATTGCTGTTTTGAAGACAACGTCTAATGAGGTTACAGAAGGACTGTACAGATGCTCTGTTCAAAAGGCAGCTACCTTGCTCTGGCACCAGCTGTTACCTGTGTGACCAGATCTTGTGCTTCAGTGTCAGGTGTAATAAAGAAGTCATGCTGGAAAGCATGAATATTTTAAAATAGAAACTGCAGTTTAAAATTTGGTCGAGTAACATATGGAATAATTCACAAGTATTTTGCTCTGTGTGCGTGTGTGTGTGTGTGTGTGTTTACCAGCTTTGTGTTAGGGCCTTCCTTTGCTTTTTCCTTTTCCCTGAAATTGAGCACTTCTGTCCTCTGATTTGCAGCTTTGGGTTAGTTCATGGTGCTAGAAGGCTCTTCCAAAAAGATCCAGACTGTTAAGCGTTAGGTTGTGTGCAGTTCTTCACAGGTCTCTGTGTTTGCCTGTAGTGGTTTAACCCGGCAGGCAGCCAAACGCCACACAGCCGCTCGCTCACTCCCTCCATTCATATACTGGGCATGACGTCACATGGTATGGAGTACCCCATTGGCCAGCTGGGCTGGCTGTCCCGGCTATGCTCCCTCCCAGCCTCCTGTGCACCTGGCAGAGCATGGGAAGCTGAAAAGTCCTTGAGAAGTAGATTACCTAGCAACAACTAAAAACATCAGTGTGTTATCAACATTCTTCTTATACTAAATCCAAAACATAGCACTAGGAAGAAATTTAACTCTATCCCAGCTGAAACCAGGACATTGCCCTATAAAATGGTACCATTTCCACATGACATCTTTTGCATTGACAAACCTTACTCAGATGCGATTTAAACATCTCCAGGAAAGTAAATCTCTTTCCACAATTGCATACAGATTCTCAGCAGCATCCATGCTCGTTTTTAACCATGCATGGATCGTGTCATTGATTCACACCGTATGTTCAATTATGTAGCTTTTGGTTGTTTATTTCTTTTTTTCTAAGTTGTTTCACAGAGATAATAATTTTCTGAGATTTCAGCTAGGCAGCAGTTGCTGTCCACCCAAAAGGTAGCCATGCAAACCTTCAGTCTGCCAGCAACAGACAAACACCTACCTGTAGTTCACTGGGATGTGGGGGCAGTCTACATTTAGATAAGTTTCTTTGCATTTCTCAGAGCTGATTCTTTTTTAATTCCTGTAGCCCTGCCTAATTTGTCACATGCATGATTGCAAACAATTGAAACTGGTAACAAAACTTAAGCCAATTACTGACAATGCTGCCAAATAGAAATGGTTAGCTTCATTACACCTGCCATTTACAGCAGATACTGCAATGGATGGTGATGCTAACAATCACTTTTTGGAGCGAGTGGGGCAGCTGCACTATTCAGTCTGCTCGACATTCAGCCTCCAGGTAGCTCTCGCTGCGGCAGCTGGAGGCATGGGCTCCCGCACCAGGGCAGAGTGCATTAGAAAGTGCATTAGAAACAGCACACCTTTGGAAGAAGACTGCCTTTTTTGCAGCAACCAGTATGTATTAATTGCAACAGCTGATATTTTTCCATGTTTGATAACACAGATATGCACTAATCTGAATCATGACAAGCTGTCCCAGCTCCCTGACAGTTCTGTAGCCGTGGGTTTGCCCCTCATTAATGACAGGCTTGAGCTTTACATATTCCCTGCAACCCACAAGGCATTGCTGGAAAGTACAGTCTGCATGTTGAGACAATTTCAGTCGATGGTTGCAATGTGCTGGTAGCTAAGAGCTGCCTAGTTTGAGGGCTGTGCATTTTTAAGTCAATAGGCAGTGGGCTGTGCATGTGACAGCTTTTTCTCAAGTAGAGGTCACATAGGATCAGGATTGGTAAAACTTTATATGTTTGTTGCATTTGAGGTGTTCCACCAGTGGCCACGATTGTTGCTTATTTTTCTATTATTAAGTAATGTCTGGCAGTGCTTCGTCTCTGCCTGCTGGCCTRAATTCTTTGAGGGTGTCCCAGCAGCAGGGCCAGGCTGGCAGCCCTGGAAAAGAGCAGGAGAAAGAAGGTTTGTGTGCTCTATGGCTGGATTTGATCAAAAGGAACAAGATCTCTTCGCACCTGACTCTGAAATCCCAGAGGAGATTCCCCTTGCTTGGCACACTGCTTGAGATGGAACAAAGAGGAAAAATATGGTCAGGTCCTGAAGGGTTTTCTGCCTGCAGGAGGCAGGGAGTGTCTTGAGGAGAGTGGTCTCAATCTCATCTATTCTTTACCAAAACTGCTGGTTTGGAGAAAGGACCATTTCTCCTTCTTGCAAGTAAGGCTGGCGTTCAGGGCTGTTCATAATTTGTACACCAATTATTCCAGCGAGGCTCCACCTCAGGAAGGAGAAGTCGCCTTCGCTGTGCCCGCAAGGAGCCAAGACGCAGCAGAGAGTGCAGGGGCAGGAGCTGGGAGAGCTGTCTTTCGGCTCCAACTTCAGCATTGGCCTGAGCTGCCAAATTTCACTTCCACCAGTGCCTCATTTTCCCCATCTAAAAACCTCAGAGAGTCAGGTGTCCTTGAGGATTTTGGCATTTACAGAGAAAAGGGCTATGGAAGAGGTGGTTATTTCAGTGTTGGTGACGTTAAATGCCAACTGCTCAAAATATGCTGCTGGAAAACTCACAGGTCCAAAAAGTTATATTTCTAAGTGTTAGATTTTTAATGCTGTGTAGGTGGGGAGAGTAGGAAGCCAAGGATAACAGGAAACAAGTGAGGAGTAATAGCAGTTTGGGCTTGCAAGAACTAGCTAACGTTAGTGTTATTTGGTGCACATCATTGTGGGATATGAGTACTGACCCGCTTCTGCTTGTCCGTCCATGCATAATGAGCAGGAGGAGTGGAAAATACTAAGTGTAATTCCCTTATGAAATATTGATGTGGAGACAAAATAGAGCATTGAATCAATTGAGATTTTCCATTTGCTGCTTTGTTAAGGAGGGCATAAAGTAACAAACCTATGACAGCTTTAAGAGGCAAAGCTTGAGGAAAAAAAATTATCTTTCAAAAGATTCACTGCTGATAGCTAGAATAAAGCATACGAGGTTACAGGTCCAGTTAGCCTGCTTTTTGCTTTTCTTGTTTGACAGAAAAAAAGTGTAATCTATTTCTTTTATTTATTTATTAATCGTTACAGTCATTAACAAAAAATATTACTTCTTGCTCCCCAGTGGCATTTTCCAACAACAAAAACATATACAGCCAAAACTTTTGGATCAGCTCCACATGAATCTATCTTTTTACTATTATTGGACTTTTGAATTTAGGGTGTAATTTCTGATCTCTTATTTCAGAATTGTCAGCTGAAAATAGCTTTTGCTGAACTGATTTCCTGATATAAGAGGTTATGAAGGAATTACTTCCAACTGGCACTCTAAGCAACAAAATACACTGTTTACTGAAACATCATTATCTTATTTATGTTTTGAGAACAGTAACCTTTTTTTGGAACTGTCAGTTTCACTGTATTTCTAATTTGTGATTGTTTCAAAACATTTGGAGAAAAAAGAATAAAGACATATATGCACTAAGGAACAGGTCTGATGAGATTGCACAGGAGATTGCTACTTAAAACTACTGTTTTTATAGCATGACAAGTGTCTAGGCATATGATGACAGGCACAAATGAACATGTTACTCATCATTTCTGAGCTAAACAAAGTAAATAACCTAGTTGAGGACAGTGACAATGATTGATGGATCTGCTCAAGGCTTTCGCAGAATCATTGTAATTCTGTCACCCTTGTCTCTTAAAAGGGCCTTCAAGCAATAAGTGAACAGCGGTACAATGTGCTAGAGTCAGGACTGTGAGCAGGTAACAAAAATTCATGCTCTTTCTGTTGGGCCGGAAAATTAACTGTGCAAATAAATTGCTCTTATTTTTCCTTCCTGTCAACATGTCGATAGCACACACTCTCCTTCCATGATACCTGTATTGTGTTTTTTGGGGTTGATGATAAAGGCCACACAATGAGAGCAATGCTGTGGTTTCCCTGTAGTGACTCGCCCCAGACAAACATTTCATTCATAGACAGTAAATGATGCTGTCTCACACAGACTGGGTACCGGGAGGAATATGGTTATAAAATAAACAGAGAATGTATCTACCAAAAGTTGCTACACAGCTTAGGTTTCAGTGTATTTAAATTCATTTGCCTTGAAATGAATTTCCAATTTAGCTCTGGGATGAAGATAATCTCGGCTGTACGATAGGATGCCAAGGCTTTTCCTGTGTCAGGGTGCATCCTCTGGCATGTGAGAGCATCTGAACATGGGCTTTTATCAGCTTCTTCCAGACTTCTGTCTCCCTGCAAAAGAAACCCAGGCACAAAGCCTGGGCTGGCACCTTGGTGGGYATACACTGTTAGCTAGATTTAGAAATAGGCTATAAATTTAGGCTTCCAGGTTACCAGACTTGCATTTTCTTTGGGCTTTGTCTTTTCTTTCCAGTAGGTCTAGTTTTGAGGCGAGGCCCTAAATTTTCATGGTTTGCAGATACCTTGTTTTCAGTAGAAGAATGCCATGTTGACACAGTGCTGGCCTCTCACGAGAGATCAGARTTTCATGTAGATACCTAAGCCACTCTGGAATTTAGAGGATGAGAAAGCAATAGTGTTACTCTGTCAGGCTCTCCCAGGAGATAATGTTCCGCTCCCTTTGCTAGAAATATGATGCAGACATTCAAAATGTGTCCTGCATTGTCAGCTGCTCCTCACTTTCTCTGTACCCCATCCCAGATGTATTTCCATCTGCATGGAAAGCGAGGAGGAACAGGACCCAAAGGCCAGGTAGCTGACCTGGTTGGCAGCATACTCCAGTTAATGACATCTCCTGAGAAGCACGGAATATGATCTCCAGCAAAATCTCCATGGACCCCTACACCTGTGGGCTCCCAGCTAGCTTGGTGTAATAGAAGAACAGTGAGCTCACACAGGCCTACGGTCTACTAACTCCTCATGAGCTCATTGCATCCTCTTCTCAGTGGGCTTAGATGGAAAGGTTTCTTTATTCAGAAAGATTGAGGTCTTTGTGTTTGGTTTATGTCCATATAGCCTGGGTCTCCTAGTGGATTTATAGAACAGATTTCTTTTACTGCTTCAAACCATTGATCTACATCTCTGCCCTTTGGGGCYTTTAGGGTGTGAAATAGATGACGAAGGAGGTGCATCTTCTCCAAATGAGTTGACTTGCAGAGCCAAATGAGATGCCAAGTGCTATAGATTGGAAGATCTATAGGCTTGTCTGTTTCTTTGCTAACTCTTTTTGGCCTGCAGTGAAATAGTGAGGTGGGACAGAAGTTTTACACCACTTTTTGTTAATAAGCAGAACTATCAAGCTTCAGCAGCAGAAACCCCCAGGCAACTCCTTATTAAGCCTGATGGAAGGCTCTTGTAACTAGCCGTGATTCTGATTCTAGAGAAAAAGATAGCACCTTGACAAATGGCAATAGTGGAAAAGAAGGCTGGAGGATGTTTTAAGACATCATCCAGTGAGACTCCTCACTTTCCTCCAGAAACAGCAATCTCAAAGACTCTCTGGGTAATTGCACCTTGCGTCTCTTCTTAATTTCTTTCCTAGACCTTTCTTACTCCAGTTTTAGTTCCTGATTTCTCTTCCAATAAGCGATAGTCTTCAAGGAATTTTATTACTTTCTCACCAGAAGCTATCTTCTGCATATTGGAAGCTACGTATCTCCTGCATCTTGGAAGACTTATATCTCTGGCTCTTCTCTCTCTAGACAAAACTMCTAATGCTTCTTCAGCCATTCATCAGAGGCTACATTTTGTAGAGCAATCCTTATTCTGGACTTCCATCAGTTGGTTCACCATGACTAGTTTGAAGTGTGTTTAACTGAACTTTACCAACACTGGATAGAAGTTTTAGGTATCTCACAAGATCTCATCCCACCCTATCCAAGTTGGTAACATCTACCAATGACTTTAGCATCCTGCCTCGCTGACTGTAGTTATATTTTATTCTGCTATACATCATTATAGGAAAAAAAAAAATCCTTTAACACGTAGAGTAATTAAAAGAATAAAGGACTGTAGTAGCCAGATAAGCAAAAGTATCTGATGGATCTCTTGCAAGAGCTCTGCGATCTGTTTAACGGGACAATAAACAGGCTTCAAAATGTTCACAGTAATACTCTGACTGGCAATATAACCTTGAACTAAACTCAGGAATATTTCTCTTCCCAGCTTTTTTAAGCATGATGGACTCTACCTCCAAAAATGAATGTATGACAAATCCAAATTCTGTATCCAGGCACAGAAGGGTAGGTCTGGAGGGTTTCCTCTGAATAAAAAGAAATGCATTTGGATTTGCACCAACATCAGGATGAGGAGGGATCAGGATTTGACCATCAGGGAGGTAATATAGCAGAAGAAAAGATACAGCGATGAGGCTAGGACTCTTGTCCCGTGGTATGCATGCAGCACTCTGCTGATCAGTTTGCAGTACATTCAGAACACAAGCTAAGCAGTTGACCCTCTGAAACTTACAAGTAATTTTAGCCAAATTTCCCTGAAAAGCCAGAGCTCTGCTAAATTCAAAATTAATTTCAATTCTATTATCTCGTAAAAAATACAAAGATCTTTCCCTCACTTCCCCCTTTTCCTCCCTTTCCTCCTCCCTACTTTTTTTCTTTCTTTTTCAGAGAAATAAGATGAGGAGCTTCTTCTGAGAGGTCAGACTGAAGAAACATAAGCTTCACATTAAAAAAAAAAAAAACAAAAAAAACCATCAAGGGCCTACAAGAATGAATAACGCATGGTGGAATCTTCTCCATTAGAAGAGATGAAAATATGGGAAGCATTTTATGTCCTGCATTTTATGCTGTATTACAGGCACAGATCAATGCCAGGCATGGTACAAAGTCAGCAGTGGCTCCATTAGTGTGACAATTTTGCCTTAGAGCTGCCTGTATGAACAGCAGGTTTTTACTAGCATTGCAAAAGTGAAGATGTACCCTGTGCTTGTGTGTGTGCGTGTGTGCCTGCTAAAAGGGAGTTGTTGAAGTACCTGTTAACTCTGTTCTCTCTTCATGGAGTGTGAATCCCTTTTAAATTCTCAACACTTGAAGCTGAAGGCCAGAAAACCTGAAGTAAGTTTTAGAGGGACGTCGCAGAATCCCGYCATGATCTAGCCCTCCTGCCCCTCCAGCCTGAGCAACCATCACTTAAACCTCCTGTATTACAAATCAGGCAACGTCTGTAGTTCATTTAGCAGCACAGAATTAAACAAAAAAGGCTGTGAAAAGSTCCTGAAGGGAATCGTGTGGACAAAATGGAAGTTTTCCAGTAATCKCTGGAGCACAGCTTGGAAGGCATGAAAAAGGACACAGCCACCTCAGCTTTGGCTAGTTTTACCATGCTGAGAAGATTCTACTGCTTTTAAGGAAGGCGAGTGGAGGGGTCACATGGCAAAATGTCTGCCAGAGACTGGAAGGACTCACACAAAGGCAGAGCAGTCACATGCTTGAGTATGTCTTTCCCTCTCAGATACAAGCACTGGCTAGAGCTCCTGGAGGTGAGGAAATAAGGAAACAAATAAATGCATTCTAGTATACTAGATTTTTTTTTTATCCTTGGCCTTGCGATGCTTTGCACCATTGAGAGCACAGGGCAACAAAGCCCTGTTTAAAAAGGGCTTTTTATTCTTTTCTTTTGAGTTGTACTGCCAGCTGCTGAGTGTTCACAGGATGACTTTTGGAAGGTGTAATTCAACTGATTCTGCTGAAGTGGCAATAATTAGTACCAGAGTGGGGATTATCCCAATATCTGTTATATGAGTAAGTGTGAACTACAAAATCATCCCCCAAAGGAAACTCAGAAAGTTGCTAAAAAAATTGGCCCTGAAGGTCACCCTTCTAACACCTTCCACTTGGAAAAGTGTAGTCAGTCGTGGCACAGTTCAGAAATTGAAGTGACAGTGGAAAGAGCTGACAACTGAATATTAAAAGTGGTCCATTTCCTAAGAGTTGGTTTATTATTCAGATGATGTTTCTATCCCACTAGATGTTTGAATGTTTGACGGGTTTTCTGAACAGTGCTTTTGGTGAAAATTGTTTGTGGTACTTCTGAATAATCAGGTCATTCTTCTTCTCAAAAGAAGAAAACAGAAGTGGTGAACTTCTATTTATGACATAACTATTTAAACACAAATAACTGGAATAGGAAATTTCCATATTAGTGCTTATCATAGTCCAGAACATTTTCTCGAAGAGTGAAAATCCATGAAGCTGGATGTGGCTTTAACCCTTGGCAATGAGATTTAGTACTTGTTTCTTTTCTGGATGTGGTTAAGTCTTAGCTTTGGTGGCATTATGGGATGGAAACCTACACCTGGTATAAAAAATAAAATCTGACACTTTCTTTTTTTCCATTCAGCATGTCTTTTTCCTACAGGCAGATGCAGGGAGAACAGAGGTGCCAGATAGATGTGATATATTTCAGATATACGTGATATGTTTCTTCCTCAGCATTCATTATTTTTGCACATTTGGACCTCCTTTGAAGTCTTTCTGTTTTACAGCGGGTGATCCTCATTTTTTCAAGGAATATGTGCACTTGCCACAATTCTCACCCCCCTCAGTAATTCTGCGAAATTCTCCACCACCCCCATTCTGAATCCACTGACTGAGCTAATCACAACTGCTGTCGTGCAAATGCAGGCAGCAACAATTACAGTTCCTCTTCCCTTGCACAACACACAGTACTCACTCCCCTTCCAGGCACAGGATTTTGCCTRCACACTTTTTTGTCGGTGCTGCATTAAAAGTTTACAGTCTAACATTGTTGCCATGCTTGATTCRTGCTGTGTACACGTGTGACATGAGGTGACAAATGAGAGTGGCTCGTGGCTGATCCTCCTCCTCCTGGACAGAGATTACTTGCCTTCTCGTTATTAGCAGAAGGTAGTAGGGTGAAATTAATGACTGTTCAGCCTTCAGTCAAGCCACGGGGCTTTAGCATAGCCTGGTGGCAGCGGGTGCTGCAGCTCATTGGTGAGCATAGTGTGCTTTCTRTGAAGCATTTTGTGATGGGCTTGTCCTCTTTATGAGTAACTTCAGACTTGCTCGGTAGCTGGGCACTCTTTTCCACACATCTTCACTTTAATCTTACTTCTGCCTCCTGCTTATGACCTTCCTGATGTCTCCCAGACATTTGATAGCAATCCAGGTAGAAAGTACCCCACAGTTGCTGAATAACTCATTGTTGTTTAGCCAAAGCATTATTTTCTAATTCTACAGGTTTGCCATCCAGGTTTGCTTACAGGTGTCAGTAGGAAACTCTTCTTAACAACATTTTCCTTGCACAGGTCAGTCTTCCTTTTTACGTGAGGCATCCATGCATGAGTAATCGCATGGCAGAGTAATCGTGTGGCAGAGTAATCGCATTAGTGTCAGTTTCTCATTAAAAAAGGAGTACACTGCAGGAAACTTGCATTTATGTGGAATTTCATTGACCAGGCCAGGTTCTGCTGCTGTCTACCCTGCAACACTTCTGAAGTAACTTGAAGATTTTCACTGGACTACTAGATTTCTGTGTCATCAGTGGAGATCAGAGTCTGTGCCCACAATCTCATACAACTGTGCTACAGAAACTCTTTCCTGTGCAACCTGCTCACCAAAGGGACAGATGCTGCTGTCATTAGTTCCCAGGAAGAACCAGTTGCTTTGAATGGGAGAGGAACACTTTCACTCCACAGTGCATTCGAGGATCTTCAGGAGGAGCTTGCCATAACCGGTGCCGCACTGCAACCTTTTGCAGGTTGCTGTGGATCTTCCAAAGGGCAGTATTTGCAATTTCTTAATTATTGTCCTTGGTATTGTTGACTACAGATTTTCTGACCCATAGCCAGTGATATTTAAAGCTATACACATGTTCATCTAGGATATCCCTTATATAGGAACCATAGTTCTGCATCTCATTTACTAGTGCTGACTAATAGCACTGAGTTCTTTTGCCACCAAATATGTCACAAGTAAGTCAGGAAGGTGATCGTTTTGACTAGGTCTTGCAGATATGTGTTCATGACTCTGAGACTCTAGGGAAACTTTATAAGTATGGGAAACACTAACACAATTGTCTCCAGATCTGAATATTAAAGCYTCCTGGCATTTTTGTCTGACTTCCTGATTCAGAGACTAACAGAAGACAAGCTGGTTCTGTTGCAAATGTATTCAGCAGTTATTTTCCAAGTCAGGTGGAGAAAGACTGCAAAACCAAAGGAATTAGTTTCTGGTGTTTTATGCAGGCAAGATTAGCGTCTGCTGTACAGGAAAAAAGTGGCCAAGGTCCTCGTGGTACCACACAGGCAGATTTKTCCCTTCTGTATTAAAAGCTTTAAGATGCTTAAAGCTCATAAAGATGAGTGTTTCCTTTATGATGCCCCAGCCTTGGCCTCAGGGTTTTTATCTTACTCTGTCTAAACTCATCATCTCATGGTACCGTATCTTCAATACACTGCTTGTAATCAAGGCTACTAAAAACTGGTATTAACCATGCCTTAYCGTGCAGATAAAGGAGCTTCCTAAGAAGAGAAAAAGTGTCCATATAGTTCTAGCTTTTACAACAGAGATTCACAGCAAATTCGTTATCCTGTGTACTATTCTGTGTTTATCTGTGTTTTCCGCTACATCCAAGAAAATGAATGCATAGCCTTGTAATCAGTTGTGTCGTATCAGTAGGGAAAATGATTTAAGCCATCATCCTCTCCTACTGAAGCCAGTGGCAAAACTCTCATTGTGGGAAAAAATTCCTGGCAAAATGCAGATTTAGAAAAGGACTAATCAGCTGTGCCTAGTTAGACATAGTCAAGGGTGGCAGTTAGACATAAAATTCTGCAGCTCCTAAGCTGTCTTTTCAGATGTGTCAAGTGCATTTTGTGCAGCTAATTTTCATTGATACTTGAGGAAATAGAATTTAGTAGAAAGTCTTTAAAATTAGTGGAGTCTTATTTATGTTAGAGACTGTGGCTAATTGAGATAAACGTAAATTTAATCTTACGGATAATTATATTGCTGTCCCTCTGAAATCAGACTTCTGAGCTGTATTATTTTTATGATTGCATCGTATTACGTGCACTATAATATTCATTTATATACATGGAAGATCCACTCTTATTTTCTAGTTAAATTCACAAGGAGGTGGAGAGAACTGGGGGACGCTGAGACAGAGGAAGAGGAGAAGGATTAGTTAATCGTCATGAATGACCGGACTTAGTATTCTGTATACTGAATTCCCTTTAATATTCAAGAATGATAAATTATATTTATTGCTTTGATTGCATAAACATTTTCCCCTACATCTGGCACATGTGTGTGCTACATGAATGTTCATTTTTATGATTCAGTTATAGTGAATATATTGCTTTTTATGCACAAGTGTATTATGTTTAGTGGACAGCTGTATGATTTTTATCAAACTGTGGAATATTAATTCCATGGCATGCCTTTATAGAAATTTAATAACTCAATATTTTTGTGATTTTTATTTAGCACAGCAACAGATAAATTAAGAAGAAAGTAATAGGAATAGTAAAAATAAACAATCTATTTCAAGAGATCACATCAGTCACAATGATAATAAAATGAAGGAGATAAAATTATTGGCAATCAAAATGAGGCAGAATCAATACAGAATACACAAATTCATAAACTAAAAGCACAGTTCATAAACTAAAAGTTGAGGAGGAAGCAAATATTTCATAAAAGATCAGGCTGTTATTCATAGAGGGTGAGAGCCTTTTTTCTCATTAAGGATAATATATTTCTCCTCAAACAGCTCCATCAAGTAAGTGAACCAATTTGTTGTGCAAGGAGCAATCTGGCAAGAGTATCAGTCTCCAAATGTAGTCCATGACCACCAAGCTCMCTAGCTGAGGGTTAGATCACTGCTATGGCTCAGTCTTACATACGGGACAGATGGTGCTGGTCCAGGATGTTAAGAATTGGGGATAAACAGTGCCCTGTTTGTTGCTGATAGGCAGAGGGTGTGGGGATAGACCAGAGAGATGTCACTTTCGCTCTGGTAACCTTAGATATACGCAATTTCTTTGGACCAGGATGGGTGATGAGAACAGAGCAAAACGTGTCCTATAATGAACCGGCACACATACAGTTTGTGCTGCAGACTGCAGTGCACAAAACAGCTGACAGAAGGGAGTTTCGCAAGGCATGTTTCAGCCTGCTGCAGCTGATGCAAGAAGTACTTGCCTGGATGGAGAAAAATGGCAGAAAGATGCACTTCAGGTTTGTGCACAGGAAAGCCGTTCCTGATGTAGTGCTTGGAAGATGTGAAACCCTTTGTTTCTCTAGCTGTTCACTGATTATTTTTCTTTTCCTACTATTACATACCTAGTGCATTGCCAAGGAGTTCACTGGGCACCATTTCTGTATGTCATAGTCACATAGTCAGTGGAGATTTCGTAGGATGCAATTTTCAGAAGCACTCGCTGTTGGCCTGATCTTGTCCTCACTGATACCACTGAGAATTTTACAATTGACTGCCAAATAGGAAGGAGCCTGGCTGCTTAAATTTTGCCTGCTGCCATTTCCTTTAAAATCATCAGTGCCTCTATGGATACGTATCATTTACTCATGAAAATTATTTTAGCATCTCTCTGAAACTTCTAATGAGAAGAACATTTTGCATTTTGTAAAACACTAAGTAACTTTCTTCTCCCATGTCTTAATTAATAGTGTTGAGAAAAAAAACAAGTTCACCCCTCAGGGTTAGCATTGCTAAGTGCTCAAGTGTCTTTTTTGCAGGTGTCCTCAAGCAGACAATTCACAGGCATGAGACTGTGGCAAAAAGATGTCTATTACTAGCAAAAATACAATCTTCAGAACAAGAGATTTCCTCTATTCATTTAAAAGCTTCTCTCAGATTTTAAAGTCGGAGGAGTTGAAACTTTTTGGTGAAAAGGAAATCCAAAGCTCCTGCTCAAAGGGCAAGCATTTTTGAGCTTTAAAGGTGTTCCCTTGTCCTGTACTCCTGTAGTTTTGTCTGTGATTCTGTCCTTTGAGTCCAGCTCATTGACTCAGGAGATGTTAGACCCGTCAGCAGAAATACTAAATACACCAGAAATACCCRATGTGGATCTTGGCTTCCTGTACCGTTAATTTTGCTTAAGCCAGGAAATAAGAGTAACATTTATGAGAGCTCTATAAGTGTCCATGCTGTCTAAACCTGCCTATTCTGTTTAGAACAGAAATTTATTTGTGTGATTCTTGAATATTGTAAAGATCTAAGCTTCCAGACGAAAGATGTTTTCCTGTATTGACAATCAAATTAGACCCAAGATGATTGTCCAAATTACTTCAATGTCCTAATTTCTGGATACTTTTCTAGTGTATAAACTTGAAGTTTGAGAGCCTCCACTGTTAAATGGTCTACAAAGGCCATAATGATAACTACTCAATGCAAAATATCTATAGTCTGGATCTGGCTAGCTAGTCATGTTTCTTTCCATAATCCCCTATATCTTTYCACAGGTTTCCTAAGTTCCTTTAGTCAGGGGCTATATACAAGATTGATGAGTGAATCTACAACTCTTTTATTATTATCTTCTATTATTGCTTAGACAAATGTATGTTTAAACTATGGATGCTTCTCAGATTAAATTAATAATTATTTAAGTATGGGAAAGGATCATTAATCAGCAGACTTCCAGGGATCCTCTGATAATGTCATCACTTTTTTCTTTCTCATTTAAACATAGCTTGGGCATTTTATTAATTCAAAGATTTGCAAAACTAGAACACATTTACCTTGTTCTCATGTGAAATTAACCTTTGATGTGCCTGTTCTAATTAGCCATTTAATATCTTTGCCATATGCAAAATTGTATAACTCCTGTTTTCTCTCTAGGGAAGGAACCAGAAACACCAGGGAGATATTGATCAGAGTCAGAGTAAATGTGCAACTTCAGAAGCCAGAAATAAAATAAAAAAAAAAAAAA